>JAAEAF010001583.1:0-158387 GCA_011037195.1 Triatoma infestans | reverse complement strand
GTAGTGTGGTTTCCTTCCAACATTCCGACCACTTGACGTTGACTGTCCTCTCCTCGAGCATAGTAACCGCTCTGACGGCCCCATACTCACTGATTCCGAACATGAGTCATTCCGTTATTTAAAAAGTATTTAAAACAATATAGGAAAAAAAAAAAATTGAAAAAGAATGAAGACTCACTTTGCATAGAAGAGATTAGTGCAGTATGGAGACTAAACATCTACTGACTTTCTTATCATTTGGATTCAGGGCCAAATCATTGGATAAAAGTGATTAGTCACAGTTTATGGGACAGGGATTACACATAAATCCTTTCAGGTATATGAATGTTACTGTTATAAGCTAAAATGTTTAGTATTAATTATAATATAATTTTTATTTTAAAAAAAAACAAGGTGGGCGTTAATTTTAAATGTATCATAATAAAATATGTAATATTTAATATTATTTATTATGTTCAAAATGTGTATTGTATTTTATATTATAATAGAAAACATCATAATAAACCAAAATTCAAAATAAATAACTTTAAAACCAACAGTTATAAACAGTTAATAAATAGATATTCACTGACGTTCGGAAATAGTATAATATGATATAATACATGTTTTATGTTATAATAAATATGTGGGATTTAGGATTCAATATTTATAGCGTTAAATTTATGATCTATTATATAGGTTACCGTACATTAGCTTGCTATATATATATATCTGGCGGTAGAAGTTGCTGTTCTAACATTATTTATATCTTGCAATAATATAATGGGGATGTTTTTGGTTCTGTAATATATAAAAATCTGTTTTGAAATCATTTACAATTCTATTTGTCAAATTTTCTTCAATTTTTAATTACAGTCTAAAGTTAAGTCTAAATGACGGACCCTAGTAAACCACTCAATTCCGGAAAAGGATGAAAGAATTATAATCTGGGCAGTTGGGCACTCACAAAGTTCAAAGACAATTATTAGAAATGTTTTCCATCTATTTTGTAAATTTGCCCTTTCATTAAACTGAAACTTGGAATTCTTGCGATGCATCAACGATAACATTAATATTATATAGGTGGTAGTATTGTGAATAGTGTAAATTGCAGTTAAGTTGCACTTTAAAGAAATAATTTAAACTTGCAGCTTGCCTGGAAAACTTTTCCTAGATAAATTGTCCTGGATATGACAATGTTCCTAATATTTATTTATTTATTTATTTTTTGCTTCTGGGATACAATCCATAGCAAGGAGTGGGGCATACAATGAACAGTAATTACAAAAAATATAAATACAAAATTAAATAAAAATATAAACCTAAAAAAAAAGAAAGAAAAAAAGATAAAACATAGAAATAGTATAAAATAAAAACAAACATAAAACACATCTTTTACATTTGTACATGTGTACATCTATATATATATATATATATATGCATATAAAGAAAGAGAAATTCAAAAAGAACTGTAATGGTGTCAAAGAATTAGTTAAAATCTTTACCAATTATATGAAAAAATAATGTACAAAATTTATAGAGAGGAACTTTCTTAATGATACAGCTTTAATACAGAATAAATATATATCATTTATCTTGTGAGTATCGAGATGTGATAAAAGACATTCGAAATTATCACGGTTGCTTTTATTACTTAATATATATTTATTTAAATAAAGTTTTCTGTAGGTTAGGAAAGAGGGACATTCAACCAAAAAGTGAATTAAGTTATCAGGTCTCGATAAATCACAACATGTGCAATGCAAATCTTGTCTAAATTGGATTTTGTCTCCTTTAATAATAATTCTTGCCAATTTATCACATGCAAGTCTTAATTGTGACATCAATTTAATTTTAACAAAATGTACATTGCAATGCAGATAATCTTCACTTATCCCAAGATTACTAATATTTCGGAAAGATAAATTATATCTAGCATTTATTAATAGTTCAATATATTTACTCATACAATGGTTTTTCATAGTTTCTACTAAGCTATTAAAGTTACTTGATACAATTTCAGAGTTTTGACTATCCCAGATATATCTAGCGCCAACCGAGCAAAGCATCTCTTTCAATTCAAACGCCCAATTAAATGGTACATTCTTGAGGTCTATGATTTGTAATAACCTTTTATAACATTGCTTGGGAAGTTGATTATCAGACATACTTAGGAGCTTACACCACCACCCTAACATTCTTTTAAAAATTTTGCATATCATATGAGTGCGTCCCGCTTCTATCCTAACAAAACTATCAGGAGTAGTTATTGAAAGGCCTAATAGGTATTTAAAAAATTTTAAATGGCCTTTTTCAACTATGTTTACATACTGACCGGCCCATACTTCCGACATATATAAGAGAACACTTTCACTTAACGAGTCATATATCTGGCATTTAGTGTGCCAAGAATCAGATTTAGATGCACATAACAATGAAAACACTCTAGAGTTGGCGACAGCACTCCTGGCTAGAGAAGCAGAACAAGCTTGCCTAAACTTTCCAGAAGAAGTGAACGGAATACCTAAGTAGACATATGACTTACAGATTTCAATTTCAAAATTTTCATACTTAATCTTTCTCATATTACCAAGCGATCCTCCTTTATGAAAAATAACAATTTTAGTTTTACTGGCATTTACCTGTAAGAATGTTCTTTACAATAAGTAGAAAGCTTATCAAGTTTTAATTGAGTATCCCTCCAAGAATATGAGAGTATAACCATGTCATCCGCACATAACAAACATTGGAGATCTTTTTCTCCACCTATATCCAATCCCTTAAGATCAAACCTCTCAAAATGACTTACTATCCCAGCAAAATAAATTGAGAAGAGGAGAGGGCTCAATATTTCCCCCTGTAGCACACCTTCAGTGACAGCTATTTATGTTCCTAATAAAAGAGATGCCCCTTCATGTGTGTATTAGTTAGTACCAAGTTTAAAGAAAATCTCTGAAGTCTTCTATGGAGAGAAGTTGCAATGAATTGAAAAAAAAGAAGAAAATTCTAGTGTGGAACAGCTACACAAATTTCTCTTACTGCTGTTAGTCCAGTTATATATAAAATGAAAATTTTTTTTTAAACTCAAATTTCACATATTTGTCAAAGACATAAATATAGAAGTGGTGGGGGGATAAGTGCCATTCCAACAAACAAAGGCAGGTAAAGAATGATTACATTGTAGAGAGGGCCAGCAATATTGAACAAACACATTTGAATTATAACATCTCTGATTCCACAATTTTTTCATTAAAAATTTTAGAAATACAAGTGATAGGATTAAACTGTGCAATTAGTATGCCAAGTTTAAAGGAAATCGTTATAGTAGTTTTCGAGAAAATTCCAAATAATTCAAAATCATATTCTGTAAAGTCGCATTTCCGCTTATTTAAGTTGCTTGAAATTTGGAATTGTAACCTGCTCTGATGTAACTTAATATTAGAGAAAATCGCGAAAATTGGTTGATGAATTTTGCCCGGAAGCTAAGTGATTGATGCGTTGGTAAACGAAATACCAAATGTAAGCTTCCTATTATTTTTCGTTTTTTAGATATTGTGTTCACAGACACAGACACAGACACACCGTACATAGATATTATGTTCACAGACACAGACACAGACACACCGTACAGACCATTCGCTAAATAAAAAAAATTTTTATCTCAGTGAAATTTAAAACATCTATTTCCGGTAGAAATTTGATTTCGGAAATAGACAATCGCAATTCTTCTTCCTTACTAAGGATTAGAGAAATACTAAGGAAGAGAAATTAAAAAAAATTGTAAAGTTTGACTTTCAGTTGATTGTTATTGAAATTTTCATTTCGAATGCATTGGTGATATCTGAAATGGATGATTTAAATTTGAGTTCCATTTGAATTTTACTTTCTCTTATCGCTGTAAAAGAAAGTATTGCGATTCGGTAAAAGTTTCGAAATTGAACTTTAAACATCGCAAGAAGATAAAAACTTTATATTCCGCGTAAGTACCACAATCGCTTCCGACACGAAGGATTCTGACAAATTTTAACTGTTTTCCTTGAACATCACATACCACACATAAACATCTGCAATTCTAGCACTTTTATTTGGAATAGTTTTCTGAAAAATGAATTTTCGGGATTCCTATGGAGGAATTTGTTAATTCCTTTTATTTTTTCTGTTCCATCAACTGCTGAGTGTTAAGAAAACTAAACCAAAAATTTGACACGATTACTATACTTCCTCTTACTAGGAGTAAAAGAAAGTAAAAATATATTATAAAAATATATATATATTTCAACCTCCTATATATATTTCAAACATATTCCTTTATCTCCCGTCACAAAAGTTCGTTACCTTGGTATCAATCTTGACAAACGACTAACATGGAATACCTACACTCGATTAAAAAGAACTGAACTGAATAACAGATACAAAATACTAAAAAAACTTCTAGACATACGTTCGAAACTTACATTACATAATAAACGACAACTATATTACTCTCTATTAGCCCCTATTTGGTTTTAAGGAATCGAACTGTATGAAACAGCCAGACATTCAAATCTTTATCGCATTCAATCACTATAGTCCAAAAATCATTCGCACCATAGTCAATGCTCCCTTCTACGTTTCCAATCACACCATCCATAACGACCTTATAACTCCCTTCGTTTCTGCGACATCCAAGTCTCGTTATCTAAAGTTCCATTCTCAACTATCCTCTCATTCAAATCCACTTATCCAAGCGCTCTCAACCACAACTATCCCCTCTAACCCATCACGACGACTGAAGCGTTGATGGCCTCGCGATCATCTGCTTACGTAATCGGCTGCCTTGTAGGACAGTTTTATGGTTTATTACGATTGTCATCGCTGCATGGCAGTTGTAAATATCAATAAAAATGTTTATAAAAAAAATGTACACAGCCTTAATCAGTATATTCAGCCACAAAACAGAAAAAAGAAAATCTGTTTAAAATGTTAAAAATCAATGCCACCGATCCTCATGAATACCGCAGCCCTTAATTTGGTTGATAAGAAAATGGCAATATTAAATTAGTAAGTAAATTACAAATATTTCCGCTTTACTATTCTAGATTTTCAATTTAACTATATTTGAAGGACTAAAATAAAATGGAAATATGGTATACAGAAAAATGAAAACTCTCCATTGGGAATAACAGCATATATATTTTAGCCGCGGTAATTGGTACCGCAGTAGATGTACAATGTTGTATACATTGAATATATGGCCCTGGAATTGATATCTAGTTGTCTGACATAGTTATATATATATATATCCATGTATGTCTGACACAGATATTGTATGGATTATAAATTAAAACTGTTTCTTTAACAAAAGTAAATAGTGTTTGGAAATTTATAAAATTACAACAATTTGTCAGAGAAAATGTAAATAAATTTATAAATGTCCAAATATCTATGTAGATAAAAAAAAGAAAGGATACTGCAAAAACATGAAGAGAAACATTAAAATCTCTTTCTCAATATCACATTTTCTTTTATTTTGATATATTATCTACAGATTCGGTATTTTTAAATTACACTCACACATACACAGATCATTCGCTAAAAGCTTCTTTTTTTTTTACTTACTCGTATAAAAAAATTTAACGTAATTTTAATACGCGCGTGACTTTCCAACACTGCCCTCTCTCCGGAATCCCAACACTGCCCTCTCTCCGGAATCCAACACGCCCTCTCTCCGGAATCAAACAAGCCCTCTCTCCGGATCCCATACACGCCCTCTCTCGGAATCCCAACACTGCCCTCTCTCCGGAATCCCAACACTGCCCTCCACGGAATCAATTTACATGGAAAATTTTTCTAACAAAACTGATAGGTCTGTGATTTATTTGCCTTTGTTCAGTAATTTGAACACAATTGCGGTCAATGTTTTTCTTCAAATTCAGAATTTTTGCCGATACATTTAATTCTTATTAAATTTTATAAAGTAATAAATAATAGTATTATATAATAAATTGAAATAGTATTTTAGCGGAAAACCTAAGATCCATTCCTTCCCTTCACAATGCTTCTAAAATGAATTTTTCCCAGAAATATGTTACAAATAAAAAGTGACAGTTAGTTAAGTTTTATAATTGTACAGTTAGTTAGGAAATCGTAATAATCGTTTTCGAGAAAATTCCCCAAAAAAACTAAAAAAACGTATTCCGCAAAATTGTTATTTTCCGATTAACCGATTTTCCTCCAATTTGGAATAGTGGCAATATTTTTAATTATTATATAAGTGGTAGAACCATACATTGTACTGAAGTGGTACTTTATAAGGAACCTCAACATTACTGATCTCCAAAACTCTCCAAAAGTATGTGTACAGATAGTATAATACAAAGTCTAAAGAAAGTCATTGGAGCCGTTTTTTAGTAAAACGCGAAAAACTGAAAAAAATAAATAAATTCAGTAAAGTCGCACTTCGTGAGGCTTTGGATAGCGTAGGGTTTCGCTCCCCACAGACAAATAATAAAGTCGCACTTCCAGTTGATGGATTTCGTCCGATATCTTCGTATCAGATCCGGTGATAGTACACAAACGAAATATCATGTTTGAATTTCCTACGATCTTTCGTTTTTGAGATTTTTGTTCACAAAAACATACACACACACATACCCCCCCACACATACATCCATACACACATACATACCCCCCCACACAACATAATACCCCCACACATACCCCCCACACATACTATCCACACAATATACCCCCACACACTCCCCCCCACACACACAACATTTTTTTACGTACTCAGGGGACTTCAAAAATGTATTTCTGGTGAAAGTAAAAATTTGGTGAAGAACGACAGAGTAACGACCGTAATTGATTACTACTAGTTTCACCCTTGCAGGCTTTCTGTAGAATACTTACTGCTGTGGTACAAATATTATATATCGAAATTTTTCCTCACTCCTTGTCAAAATTCTGTTTGTCTTGGGGAGTCTGGGACAACTAACCAGTTGTCTGGAAGTAGTTGACACTTTGACACATCAAGCACTACTTCCACCATATTAGCAAAATAATGCGCATTAGAAATATCATACCATTTACGATATCAGATTGGAGACTGAGTGAATCTGCTGCAACGTTGTAATGCCGTTGCTTCAATTGGTAATTTACTGTAAAATTCAGACCATTCCCTCTCACTAACTCTGTCTGACTTCTCCATGAATCACATTTGTGTCGCGCGGGTAGTTTCTGGCCTGTACAACATATATGTGCATGTAGTAGATGAGCCACTCCTAATTTCCATATTCAATTTCTACTCATATCTCTCGCTCTGTCTCTCTCCTCACTCTTACCAAACTACCAACCCCAGGATTACATCATCCCAGTTTGCACGCTACTAGATATACATATATAGCCGATCCTGTTGGGTGACTTCACTCATCCCAGTTTCTATCTACAACTCCCCTGTTTTCCCTACATTTCTCCACCTTGCATTATATCCTGCAACTACTCAGAAACCTGACAGTTCATATATCCTAATTTGATCTGATGTAGCAGTCTCTGCTGTTCCGGTTGCACACGTACAAACACCAGCACACAAAGCATACAAACACATACAGACTCAGAAAGACCAATATTACTACGTCTCCTCTTATTGTTGCAGTCTTTTTGAAGGGGGAATCAACATGATGACTTCATACTATATCCTTGCATACAATAAACAGTATTTTGTAAACTTTTGCTTCAGCACATCATTTTGAAGGGTTTAGAAAAACTGTGTAAGGATTTTTTATGGGGATACAAAATTGGTTTGGGAATTTGGGACCTACTATACTATTGGAGGGGAAGTTGTTGGCGGCTTTTTAGAAAAGCTAAAGATTTGTTTTATTCAATTTGTCATTTCCCCCCACCATATCTAGGATTCCGGGACCTCCAAAGAGATTCAGCACTTAGACCACGGCTGGGCCGATTGTGCATCTCTCCCATCACAAGTATTAAAAATTATGAAGCCAACAGGAAAACAAAAACATTTTATTACGTAAATGGTATTACCAAAGTATATTTCCAATTTGCTAACCTTTGGTTTGTAGAGTATTAGTTCATATTAATATAATGTATAATAAAAAATCTGGTGTGAAACACTCACACAACTTTCTCCTACTCCAATTCTCAAAATTATAATTGACAAATATTATAGCGAGTGTACCAAATTTAATGAAATTCGTCGAAAACTGAAAAAACTATACAGTGAAAGCGAACTTCGGGTTTACTACTTTTCTTGAAATTCGGGATTTTGGCCATCTATTTATTTCTAGTAATTTTGTTTGGGTGATAGAATTGTATGATAGCACTTTGGAGAAAAACATAACCCTCCCCTAAAAGTGCCCTTAAATGAATTTTTCCAGAGAAATGTTTTAAATAAACGTTGTACATCAATCTATGTGTAGTTTATATAAAAAGTTTCAATAATATCGTCGGCGCCCTTTTTAAGAAAATCGCGAAAAAGTGAAAAAATCATTTAGTAAAGTGGTAAAATAAACGCACTTCCAGTCATTTGATTTTTTTCAAACTCGGAATTTCAACAACATATTTAATTCTAATTAACATTATTTAGATGACACAATTGTTTACTAAACTGAAATAACACTTTAGAGGAAGCCGTAACCCCCCCACCTCTCTCCAAAAAGTATCCTTAAATAAATTGTTTCGGAAAAATGTAGTTCGTTGTATGTGTAGTTCATATAGGAAGTTTGAAGAAAATCGTTGGAACTATTTTTTAGAAAATCGCAAACAACTAAAAAAAAAAAAACTTGTAAAGTGGTATTTCCGGGTGAGGAATTTTGACAGCTAACGTACTGTCAGATCGCATGGTGATATCTAAACGGAATATCAAGTTTCAACTTTCTACGGTTTTTCGTTTTTGAGCTATGCTTTTAACACTCACACACACACACACACACATATACCATTTTCTAAAAAACATTTTTTTTGACTCAGGGGCCCTCAAAACGAATATTTCCGGTGAAAACTCGATATCGAAATTTGACACGATTACAATAATCCTCTTACTAGGAGTGAGAGAAAGTAAAAAGTCGGACGTGAAACAATGACATCACTTTTTCTTACTGCAATTGACATAGTTAACAAATTTTCTTAATGCTTACAATTTTTACTTTCTCTTACTCCTAGCATTGCAATCGTGTCAAATTTTCGAAATTGAGATTTGACAGGAAATACATGTTTGAGATTCCCTGAGTTTAGGGAGTGCGATAAAAATTGTTATTAGCAAAGCGTCTCTCTGCATTTATTTGTTTGCGTTTTGTGAAATTATTTCTCAAAAAATAAAAATCGTGGTAAGCACAAAGTTGGTATCACTACTACTACTACTACTGACACGAAAGTTTCTTGCCAAAAACCAATCAGACTTTACTGAATTTTTTTTTTTCAGTTTATTCTGTGATTTTCTTCGAAAACAGCTTTAACGATTATCTTTTAACTTCGTATACTCTTTGCTCTCAAAATTTCTTTCATTTTTATTTCAACATTGTTAGGGGAAAATTTATTTCTTGGGGATTCTAGGGGAAGAGTAGCGTTAAACTTCCCTATAAAGTACCACTTCGGTACAATCTATAGTTCACTATAATAATTTGATATTAATGTATATTAGAAACATTGCCTCCATTCTAAATCTGAAGAAATTCGGTTAATCGGATTTGCAATTTTACAGAATAGTTTTTTGGAATTTTCTTGAAAACGAGTACAACGAGTTCCTTTTAACTTGTAATACCAACTATAGAAATATAAATACCTATCACTTTTATTTGTAACATTTTTCAGGAAAACATAATTTGAAGTAGTTCTGTGTAATCTGAGACGTTAAAATTCAAATATTATGTTTGTTCAATATTAGTGGCCTCTACTTACGTGAGAGAATTAAAATCATTGTCTAAGAGCCCCGATATACATCCCCGGTATCCACCAAACACCTCTAGATTTACCTTAGGACATGTGAGCAAAATTTGGAATCTAAAGGAAATTCATCATTTTATTAAGAGGAGAAAGAGAAATTTATAAATGTTTCACATCAGATCTTTGCTAAATGTTTTATTTTCTTATGTTAATATAGGGGTAGCCAGTTGCTTTGAAGGCACTTTCGTCTCACCTAATAGTCTCACGACCTCTTTGGGGACCACCCTAAACGAAATGGGTGCTCGGAATAAGCTGATACTCGCTTAGGTGCCAAGCCATGCAGTATTTCTGGACAACGAATTGGCGGATTTGCTGGCGATGGAGGGTTCGAAGAAACATTTTTATAGATCCCTTCTGCGGTTTGTCCATAAGCCTGATTCAAAATTCCATCAAAAGCTGGATGGAGGATGCAATGGTGGGAGGATCACCAGGACAGAGGCAGGCGAAACTCTTTGTCAAGAAACATTCGCCTAAAATTACCAGCGCTCTACTGAACCATAGCACTGGTCTACTTACAAGGCATTGTAGGCTGAATACGCACAAGTATCTAGCTACTACATATAGAGGACGCGATGAACCGATTTGTAACGCTGAGGAAGACACCCCCGCTACTCATACTTCAGGCGCCGGCCTGGTGATGATAAGATTTCTTTAGTTGAGAGTAAGTAATCTCGAGGCCACGAGGATCATGACGGAGCCGGTTTCAGGTAGGCTAGGCCTGCTTAGAAGGCCGAAGCTGGAAAACGTGCTATAACCAGTGAGGAGGATCCACACTAGACTTCCGAGTATAAGTCCCGGTGGAATGAGGCTCATGCCTCACCTGTTTGTTTATCTAACCTGATTGTATGTTATGACTCTGCCAAAATTAACAAAACTTATAAAAGGAAACAATCGCCAGCTTTTCAAGCTTTATTTTAGTTTTAATGTCATTGTTTTACTTTAATAGTGTTATATCCAAGTAGTTTATTGTATATCTACATATTTTTCTTAGGTTAGATTAAGGATATCATTGTGAATTTTTTTCAGTTCAAAAACAACATGTTATTTTCATAATAAGGGAAAGGATTAGCTCAGTGGTTGCATGCTGGACTCCCATGCGAATCTAGCAGGCTGCTATTAGATTTTCTCTTCTTGGGAGCCGCTAAAGCTCACTGCCCGGTGATGGGCAGTGCACTGAGAAGGCTCCGCGGGGCACATAGAACATTCCGGTCGCACTGCAATATTCCATAAAACAATCTATATATTATCATTATTGTTTATTATCAATAGTAAATCATCAATGTATTTTGTTAGTGATAACGAGTTGATCCTATTGTTTCTTCTAGTGCAAGTTTTATTATATGATTTATGGTGGCGGCAATGCCATGCTTGTTGACAGACTACTACCCATGGGTAATCCATTTATTTGATTTCAAAAAACCACTTTTACCAACTCAAGGGATCCAAAACATACACTTCCGGTGGAATGAAAACAATGATTTATCGGATAATTAAGAGCTAGCAACTGTATAGTAAAGGTGTATATATATATATATATATATATATATGTATGTATGTATGTCAGCCATTAAATTGGACATGTCACTAGAAAAATAAACGGTGCGCGTTAAATATAATTGGCTCTTTTCTAGATTTTACAAACAACCAAGAGAGAATGACAAAGAGAAAAAGATAACATAAACAAAAACAAAAAAATACACTTTAATTAATAGCATCAATTAGTTCGGGATAATTAAATGTTTCAAGTGAAGGGATGGATAGTTATGGCTAGAGCCAGTGGATTTCGGTGGTGGTGGTGGGGGGGGAGAGATTGTAACCAGTTAGTGGCGAAATTGCCTAGAGTGGTAACCATGAGTAGAAAGTGGAGTGGTTCTGCCGGGACGATGGTCGGCAATGATAGCGGGTAATTCTATCCGACCAAAGTTCATCCTAAAGTTCTAATACTCTCGCTGATTACACAATTTGAGTAAAAAAATATATTATACGGTTCAATGATGTACGAAATGAATTTTACAAACTATTATAAAAGTACTGAGTCGTTTACAATGAATATCTGATAAGATACTACCGCTATTATTATTCAAACGAAAATCCAACAATTGACTGTATTTTCTCAACTTTTCTTTTATAAATTTTGACGTTGTCTTTACCCTCCCCCCCCCCCAGATATAAGAGGAAGTGCTTGCGATCTGTTTGAGATTTTTTTTTCTGCAATTGAATTCTATTGGAGAAAACTAAGTTTAAAAGTCTACTCCAATAAATATTCGTTTTGGAATCAGGAGGTAATTGCTGATCCAATTATTATATTATAATCGTCAATTATTTTTTTTCAAACTTGAATTCTTTAAAAAAAAATTGTGTTTTCCAGAGAATCTCAAAAATTTCAGAAAAACCATTCACTTTAGTCTCAAATCTGATTAAGAACTCAGTTTTTCAAATATCTTATTATTATTACTAGAGGTTGTAAACCCGTTTAGGAAAGCTTAAAGTTGCCAGCTTTCCCACAAATGTCTACAATTAATTTTCCTGAAAAATTGTTACCAAATAAATAAAATATGCGAAGTTTAAAGAAAATTATTGGAACCATTGTTGTTATTTTGATGTTTGTAAAGGTGCAATGACGTTTTTGATGTTTATAAAGGTGCAATGACCTTTTTGCGGAGACTTTCAGCGGGATTATTCCTTTATTTGATGTTTTGATCAAGACTAAATACACACCATTAGAATTTTTTTTTTTCTAGGCTTCAGCGGCCATTGTCATACATAACATTTGGGACTTCGGATTGAGACGGTTCTTATTCAATTTTAACTGCTTAAATTGAGAGATGGGGGATGATTCCATCTGAGAAGAGAGAGAGAAGTGGGAAAAAAAAGATAAAGTAACCAGATTCCAGAACAATTCAAAACGTGGCTGCTGCAATTTTGGTCATTACTAAAAGGTCGTCAGACAGCAAATGCAACAAGTATTGAGACCAATTAAATATTTAGTAAAAATTTCAAGGTTTGAGAAGAAGGAAAAAAATACAAATAAAATTGTTATTATTGCAGAAAAGAAGAAATTCATGTGAGTGTTTCACACCAGATAGTTTTTGTTTTGTGTCAATGTTGGCATTAAGTGGAACAATTTATGAAACTAAACTTATTGAATTGAACCAAAATTGACTAGAACAAACTCCTCGAAAATGCATAATGCATTATGCGAATGAATATTATTATAATTCAAAAGATGGGAGGACCAAATCCTGCGCTATCTAAAGCCTCTGTGGGCCCATATAGCTACCCCAAAAAAGAACAACTACCCGCTCTGGAACACGAGACCTAACCCGGGTTTCACCCACCTGAGTTTCACTACAGTCCGAACAAATCGGACCATAACCCTAAAAGGAAATAGCCTAAGCTTCTTCCACAGACAGTCTCCACCGACCAAAGATCCCGAACCTAATTTTTCCTAACATGCCCTGATTCTTTGCGGTAGTTTTGGTATCTTTGAACTATTCCAAACTTCCAACTCGGTTATATTTAGAGTATTATTTAATTATTCAAAATTTAATTTATGCTGCATCAATATATGGTACAGTAACTGGCAGTGAGGGCTAAATTATTTATTAAACGCTGGTTTCCGTCGTATACCGTATATTGTACTACGTGATTAAAATTTATTCTTTGAATTATATATGTATATTTTAGTATCATTGCCGATTAAATATTCATATGGCAAAGGAAGTATGGTATGAATCACGCATACGTGTGTTTCTTTTCTAGATTTCTTTAGAACTTCTTTCTCATTTCCGGACTAAGCAGAATCATAAAGTTATCAGATTCCACATCAACCGGCCTTGTTTTTAAAATATGTCCCAAGCAGGGACAGACATTTTATTTATGTTTTTACCAACACGCACTAAACGGCTGAATTTTGACCACGAAAATAACTCTGATTTGGAGCATAATCAAATTATACTTTTCCGTATCCTTAGAGCATCAGAAATATAAAATTTATTTTTAAATAAAACATGGCTAAACTGAGGTGGAAAAAACATGTATTCATTAAGATTTTTTATAATTATTATCATTATTACCAACATTGACTAGTTCCTTAAAAAATAACTATCAGATTCAGAGGTCGCCCATGTAAATGGAAATATCTATTAAGATGGCAGTGCTTTCCATTGTTTCATGAAAGCGGCAACAGAGAAGAATGTAAAAGTGAATTACTTACCATGGTAACATTTCTTTACGGCTTTTTTATTTAAGGAAATGGTAATTTGTAAAAAATTGTATATATATATATGTGTGTATATGGATTGTAGCGAGTTGTAAGTTACGTAAATTACGTTGAATTGAGAGAATAAAGAAAGGGAGAAAGAATTTAAAACTCTGCTTTTTCGTGTTCAATGAAGAAGACACTAAAAGAAAATGAGAAGATGAAGCCAAACACACACTGTAATATACTTAAAAATAAAATAATAAAAAAAAGTAGAAGAAAGCTTTTAGTAAAAGCTCCCCAGCGATTGGAGGAAGGGTGGGAGAGGGAGAGAGCTTTAGGAGACCGTGAAGATGGTATACGTACATGGAACGACAAGTAATACAGAATACTACATACAAGTGTATAAATGGGTGGCAGAGAGGAGTGCTGACGGGTAGTAAGCCTGCTTTAAAAGCTGTGCATTACAATCTCCTCCTCAGAGTACAATTTTTAAAAGCCAAGTATAAAGTAGAAGATACTGCAATGGTGGTGAATAATGAAGGGAGGATGGACTACTTGAGGCGGAATTCTTGCATCTCCCTGAAATTCTTGCTAAATAGTAAGGATTGTATCAAAGACGCACGCTGGGTTGGCAGTAAAATAATAGAGGCTTTATTTTATCTGAGAATATTTGAAATACAACAAATTTTGGATTTAAAAAAAATAAATTTAAATTGAATAATTAAACAAAGATGAAAAGGTTGTTTAATTAATTTTAAAAAGTTTTACTTTAATGAAAAACAAAATGGCTTCATTTGATTAAAAAATCCGTTTTTACATATATATTTATATGTATGTGATATCTGATATAAATACAATATATATATATATGTAATAATAATCCAAAAAAATCATTTCCAATGAAGACCCAGTTTCAATAGGCCGTCATCATCGCAACACTTCATAATGCACAACTTAAAAGTAAAAAAAGGAAATTTTTCTTGTTCTGAAAAAAAGGAAACTTGGTGAGAAAAATAAAAAAAAAACTAGAAAAAAGTAATAAAATTCTTGAGGAAAAACATTCATTTTCTTGAAAGCCTAATCTTAAATAGAAATATTAAATTACTTCTATTTCCCTACTTCTCATTTTCTTCTTTTTTTTGTTTGTTACTTACTTCCTTTTTAATTTTGTTAATGGAAATAGAACTTCCGGTGTATAAAAACCACGTCATATTTTTTTCATTAACCGACATTAAAATAATTGGAAAAAAAAAATTGAGTTTGTTTAAATTAAACTATCTTCCATGAATAGTGGTATATACTGTGATTTTTTGTTATGTATATATTTTATTTTTTGTTTAGACAGTATAGTATTGTGGTGTACATAATTCAATAATTGTCTAGCTTGAGAAAAGCTGAAGAATACAAAATCCTAATGTGTTTCCTGCAATGATCACTAGCTACTTCTTCAAAGATCTTGGCCCCCCTACGGGTATCCCCAACGTAGCGATAATAACCATACTTAGACTGCAATCCTGCAGCAACTCTTACGAGATCCATTGGGCTAGCCGAAGTAGTTGATACGTATGTGCTAATGCTTGGGTTTTGCAAACCCATTCATCACGACTCACCATCATTCTATTCTCATTAACATTACACATATCGCTCACGTACAAACATTGACCCCGATATAGATCTTTTAGTCTGCCATGGATCTGGCTTTATAAAGTATCCATTCTTCACAACTAACATCATACTGATGTGATACTGTGCTTTTTTTCTGGCATAGCGGAAATGGTAATGAGAATATAGCCCAATCATAGTGACAATGGATTGGGAGTAAACATCTGCAGCGCCTATTAGGGTGTGCTTGGAGTTAAGCTAAGCTTGGAATTAAGAGAACAATATTTCATATTGTACCAAATTTATCACTACTTATTATTCTTTAAATATCTGTAAGCTCAAATTTAAGCACCATCAATGATTTTGATTAGCAAAAAAAACTGGGGGTACAGAAAATTATTTGCGCGATTTCTGAAAAACAACGAAATGAAAAATTTATTCAGTAAAATGGTGCTTCCCAAAGTCTGAACTTTCAGTTTTTTTAGTTGCTTACACGCATAAAAACACTTTCTCAAGTCTAGACACAACAAAATATAGATATATTTTCAGTGGAAACTCAATTTCTCAGATATTCGACGATCGCAATACTTCCTCTTTCAGCAGTAAGAGAAAATAACAAAAAATCTGGTGTGAAACATTCACACGACTTTCTCTTGCTGCAATTCACACAGCAATGAAAAAATTTAATTGTCTTCAAATTTATAATTCATACTAAATGTTTAATTGCCTTCAATGTTATATCATTGGGAGACACTAGACTTAATAAACAACAGTTTTTTTGAAGAAAGCTTAAGCTCCGAAAGCCCATAATTGAACTTTCTCGGAAGAAAGTTTCAAACCAAAAATAATGTTTCTGTATATAGAGGTTCCAAGCCAAATATAATGAAATCCATCAATGTTTTAATAGAAAAAATTGCAAAAAAAAAAACTGAAAAAGAAAATCCTGTTCAGTAAATTCGCACATTCGGTGAACCGATATTTTTCAAACTCGGAATTTTAGCAACATTCCAATCAATATTGTTTGGATGAAGGATTTTTATAATAAACTAAAATAGCACTTTAGAAGGAAACATTACATCACCAAAATCTCTTTAAAGTGAATTTTTTCGGAGAGTTGTTTGAAATAAAGGTTGAACTTTATAAGTGTAGTTCACAAACAAAGTTTATAGAAAATTAGTGGACCCTTTTCGAAAAAATTGCAAAAAACCTGAAGAATGCATTCATAAAGTGACAGATAACTATTTGACAGATAACTTTCTGTCGGATTCCAATGTGATAACCAAATAAAAGTTGAACTTTCTGCGATTTTTCATTTTTGAGCTATGCTATTGAGATATGTCACACACTCACACACACACACACACACACACACACACCATATTCTTAAAACCACTTTCTGACTCAGGGAAACTCAAAATGTGTATTTCCCTAAAAACTCGATATTGAAAATTTAACACGATCCCAATGCTTTCTCTTATTGGGAGTAAGAGAAACTAAAATGAGAAAAACGTAAGGTAACCTTTGAGAGAATGTTGTCAATTAAAAAAAGGAGAAGATTATCTTCAGCATGTTTGCAAAAATTCGATTAAAGTTAAGCAAAATTATGTTATGTTTATGATGTTTAAGTTAATGAATGAATCAACAAATTACATTAATAATTCTGAAATTGCCCATTGCTTCAATGACTAGTACTGTTCTGTGGTGAGTGTGTGTAACGTGTGCCTGCATTTTTATCACTAAAACTAGGCTACGAATTTCACGTTAAATGGCCCGTATTTTCCTTTCCTGTAAATTCCATAATTAGATTAGTTTGGCAAATGGCAGCAAGCTTGTTTTCTTTTATGAATGTGGGTTTGTGTAAACGTTTGTAAAGGTTCAAACGTTCTTAAAATAAGATTTTTTTTTCTGTGTGGTGCGGCCTATTTAAAGTGAAAGCGCCTACTAACACAAATCGTAACCAAACAGTAGGAAGTTAATAGGTATGCGAATTGTTCATGAAAGAAGAAAACTCCTCTCATTGGTTGGCTAAACTCACGATGTAATTTATCTGTGGGCCACTTAAAAAGATAGAAGCCGGGAAATGGAAAAGCATGTTCTGCAATCCTGGTACCAACCTAGAGAAAAACCACTATTCTAACTGTCGTTTAATTCCAGGCCATTTGTTGTCAGGAATTTCCCTTCCTATCCAAGCTTAAAAGTAACTATCTGACAACCCTCCTTGCGGGGCTGGATAAGAAAACAGCTTGCACCAGTTTCCTTTTTTTTTATTTTTACTCTAAGTTTAAGGAATGGGAAAAGAAGATAGTACTAAGGAAGGAAAAAAAATCCGATCCAATTTAATAAGCTTAATTGGCTCCCCCTCTCCAGTGAAGATATATATATATATATATATATCTACCACCAATCAGATGCAAAGAATTTTCTTTCTTTTAAGAAGATTTATATATATATATATGTAATCAAGATTAATTGTTTTCAGGGTCATTAATTTTTTCTTAATTAATGATATTGCTTTGTTTTCTATAAAGTATATGGCAACAATAGTTCAGTAATGATAATAATATGTTGAAATTTGCTCACTGTATTACATATTACATATTTAAGTAATTCATTTGTAAAGTAATATTCTAAATAACTGGATAAGAGCCTCAGAAGGACAAAAGGCGACGGTAATAGATAGAATACTCTTCTTGTACTAGAAATGTAAAGGGTGTATATAAATAGACCTTTAGGCTAGCCGCAAATTGAGACGGGTATAGCGTATTTGAAACTCTTGACACCAGCGGTGATTCGCATATTTCGACGCAATAAGTAGTGACCTCTGGATAGTGATGCTGAGGAAGTATTGATTTATTCTCTGATGGGCAAACAATTTAAATCACTGAATGGTTTTTTTTTTTTTATAAATTCGAAATAAAAAAGTTCCTGCACATTTAATTATTCAATTTAAAACATAACTTTTGCCTATTGTCTAAAAAAAATCATATTAAAGGGGCTAAACTCGTTTTCGTAAGTAACCATGAATTTTAGTGAAACATGGCCTTAAAACACCTGTTGAATAGACATGTCACGCACATGGGTCACGGGAAAACTATCTCGACCACA
Source organism: Triatoma infestans (assembly GCA_011037195.1). Classification (NCBI taxonomy): domain Eukaryota; kingdom Metazoa; phylum Arthropoda; class Insecta; order Hemiptera; family Reduviidae; genus Triatoma; species Triatoma infestans. Next base: position 139,558 of record JAAEAF010001583.1, on the reverse strand, counting down.
GCGCTACTCGCGTCTTCTGTAGACACTTTAATGTTTGAAAATTTTCAGAAAGTAATCAATCTCCTTTTTTGTAAACAACATTTTCTTAGAGGTTTCCATACATTCTTCCCATTTTTACTTTCTCTTACTGCTGTAAGACAAAATATTGGAATCGTGTGAGTTTTCACCGGAAATACATGTTTTGAGGTCTCCTGAGTCCAAGCAATTGGTTTCTAGAAAATGATGTATCGCTCAATAAGAGCGAAAATCATACAAAGTTCAAACTTGATATTTAGTATAAATGCTAGCAGGGAATCCGATAAGAAATTATTCAACACAACTAGTCAACCGGAAGTAACATTTTACTGAATAAATTCTGATTTTTCAGTGACTTTCTCTGAAAACGACTGCAACGATTTTCTCTAAACTTGGAATATTACAAAGAGTTACAACTGTTTTATTTGAAATATTTCTACGGGAAAACTCTTCAGTGGGGCTTTTGGGGAAGGTGTGGGTTTATGTTTACCTCTAAAGTGCTATTTTAGTTTATTACACAATTCTATCATCTATTTAATATAAATTACAATGAAATTTGAAATTTGAAGAAAATCGGTTCACCGTAAGTTAAACTTTACTGAACAATATTTTGTCACTTTCTCCATAAAAGCACAAACGGGTTTCATTAAACTTGGTATACTAACCACACATACACAGACCTCTATCACTTTTGTTTGAATTAGTTTTCCGAGTAAATTCATTTACAGGGGGGGGGGGGTTGCTGGACGAGTAAGGGTATGCTTTTCACAAAATAGTATATTGCAATATGAAGTTTAGAGTGTTGATTTCTATTGCCTTTCTTATATAGTCGCAAAATAATAGATTTTTTTTTGTAAAAAGCAGAACCTTGATTGGCTTCGCGTGAAGATACGTCTACGGCGTTATTTTGCGGATAGCAGCAAGGAACTAATTTCTCGTGTGATACGCCATCACACCAATCTAGCAGAGTTAGAAATATTACAGTGAAATATTCACAGAAACGGTAGGCATCCCATAACCGGTAGGTATTCTGGCATATAAACCTTATCTGTAGGATCGCGTTGCATCTGTCAGGAGGTGTATTGAGATTCCCCTATCTCCACACAATAACTGCAGACGCTAGTTCTCTAGAGAGGCGCTTTCTTGATTTCCTTCTTATTTCTCAGCTCTTCTTGCAGACAATTTGGTTTCTTATACCACAGAAGAATTACGGCCCCATAAAATTGATTATCGCACCTTTGCTTATCAAAGTTCGGACCATCACATTATCTCCTAGCGCTCAAAGGAGGGTAATTTTATTGTTCTGCCAGGGTTGAGGCATTTCCATATCATTTCCGGAATTCATAAGATTGTATAATGTCACAATTTCGTGATTCTAAGATCCATATCTATTTGGATTTCTAAAAGTAATCAATCTCCTTTTTTTCAATGCTTTAATTCCTCTCCTATTTTCCGGACTTGCTTTAATTTTTGTTTGACTCCAAATGCCTAGTTTTAGGTTCATACGCTTCAGTACCAGGCCTTTCGGCAACCCCCTTCTAGCACCTACTAGAAAATATTTTTATGACCAGTACAATAAACTATTAAAGACATTGCGATTTTAAAGAAAATTTACTGATTAAATTGCATTAATTGGAGTAACAGGTAGTCGTGTGAGTAATTTACACCAGATTTCTTGTTTTAGTTAGTAAGGAATTTAAGAGATAATGTGGGATTCATTATTTAAATAGTCTCTCATATATAAACACGTAAAGGAGAATGGAATGAAATATTTTAAAATTTCTGTTTTGGGGCGTATATGGTCGCACATATATATATAAAAGAATGAGGATGTTGCGTGAGGGTGTGAGGTAATGGAAAGAGATAAGAGACAGAAGTTTTTAAGTGGGGGGGGGAAGCTTTATTATTTGGTGATTTTCAACAATGGTTGTTGTGTGTTTGTACTGAGAGATAGAACTTTCGGTGGGAAGATTGGAAGTGAGAGAGTTACGTAACAAGGAATGAAAGAGATAGTGTGAGATTGAGAAAGAGAGAGGGAGAATAGAATCTGTCAGGTGTTTCACTTTGAGGGCGGAGTTGACCTGGATAGTGTGCGTTCTATAGCCAACCATACGGAAACTACTACCAGTGTGGTACCAGCCATTAAATAAATGAGATGCCCTTACCATATCCCCCTCCGCAACACACACACCGCAGGATTTTCTGGTACATTTTGGACTCATCCAATCCTGGACAAACCACACTCATCTGAAATGGATAACATTTCACTGCTTAGAAGTTTTCTATTTTATTTTCTCACCTTAGAGGGAGGGGAAAAAACATTGTGTCAGTATAATATCCTACTAAAATGAACATTGCTGTTCCTAAAAAAACAGGGAAGAAGAGGATGCTGTGTTAATTACAGTAATAAAAGCATATACAAACTATTTTCCGGATAACGATCATTATTAAAAAGGTTTTTCATTTTGTCGAAATTTAACGAGGTTATATCTATTTTTTACTGGACATTTTACTTTCTCTTACTGAAAGTGTTGCGGACGTATCAAATTCTTGAAATTCAGTTTTCACCGGAAATACGTCTGTGTGTATGTTTGTGCGAACAAAATTTCAAAAGAAAAACAACAGTCATCGGATGCTCAAATTTGATATTCTTATCGCATTCGACACGAAATTTTCGGTCAAAACCCACCAACCGGAAATGAACCTTTTGTTTCCAATGTTTGGCAATTATCTCGCCAGATTGCTCTTAGAAACAGTTCTCGTGTTTCCTATATTAATCGTACGCAAAAAAGGCTAATCACTTCTTTTTTTTTTTACTTCCTCGAATTGTCTCAAATCTTCAAAATTATGTTTTCTTCGGAAATACATCTTTTGAGGTTTTTGAATAAGAACCAAAATGTTTTTCTGGCTTAAGGTCTGTGGTTACGTATCTGTTTCACATAAACGAAAAATTGCAAGAAGCTCAAACTTGGTATTCCATTTAGGAGTTCCAATCAACTGAAACCAATGTTTTAGACAAAATCCATCAACCGTGCGACTTTACTGAATAGTCTTTTCAGTTTTTTGAAATTTTTCCCAAAACGGTTCCAATAATTTAAACGTAATGATTTCAAACATAATACCTATAAGTTTATTTAAAACATTTTACTAGGAAATTTGATTTTTTGAATGGTTCTGAGAGAACAGTAGCTTTAAGATTTAAGCGAAATCCATCAACCGAAAGGGTGACTTTACTAAATTTTATTTCCACATTTGCAGCCGCTGGAAGAAGAAGACAATAAAATCAGGATTTTCAGTGATGGATTTTGAGCTTCTGTTTACCCTATGGTAATTACCCCTGCAGATTTGGAGTTTAGAATAGGCTACTCCCGTCCAGAATGTCGTAAGTGTCGTTCCACGGAGCATCTCCCCTATTCTTTCCTATGTCAATAGCTTTTTCCTTCGATGGACCCACAAATTTAAAGCACTAGGGGGTTACCAATTGGATTCCCTGGATTGTGCGAACATCACAACCTTCTTCCAATCTAAAGAAAACCCTATTATAATTCCACCCGACATCCTTACCTGCAATTTCTTTTGGTTATCAACTGTGGTTAAACAAAATTCCTTACCTTTTCCCACTTCATGCATCCATACGCGAGAAGACGAAGATGGAGAAATTGACTGATTGAAAAATCTTTTGAGACCCTTAAAATATGTTTCATAAGATAAACTATCCTCTACAGGGAGGTGATGGGAATGAGGCACTCCAGGTTCTGAGAAAGTACCTGGCGATCTTGTCAAATTTTCAAAATTGAGTGTTCACCGGAAATACATGTGTTTTGAGGTCTCCTGAATATGAAAGGAACGTTTTTAGCGTTTTAGGGCTACGAATGTGAGCAAAATATGTCATAAATGAAAAATCGCAGAAACTTGGTATTCCGTTTAGTTAACACGGCGTCCGGTACACGAAGGATTCAGGCAAAATTCATAAACCGGAAGTGCGATTTTTTTTAATGAATATTTTATTTTTTCAACATATTTGCGTCATTTGAAAAAAGGAAAAGAAACACTGTTATCGCTTACCCGATCAATTTAAAAAATTTTCAGCAAAAAAACCGATAAAGGTCAAAATTATGTAACTAGTAGATTCTAGTAAGAATAGATTGCGTCTCTCTGATATCAAATTAAAAGATTATAGAAATATATTTTTTCAGATCGAGTAAAATGAGATCTCGTACATGAATATTATGAATAAAAAGTCCCGCGTAAACAGAGGGATAATTTGCCGCGAAAAAATGTACTGGGTAAAATGGAGGGATGGATGTATTTTCAATAATGAATGAAATGGTGCAATCTTGAGTCATAAATTATTCGCTTGTTGTTATCTGAGTATAGATAATAAATAAATTAAACTAGTCTTAATTAAATTAAACTAGGGTTAACTAGGCCAATTCGTTACTATGTGAACAATAAATTAGTTGTTTTGATGAAGCAAACAACAAGTTGGCGGTGAAAATGAGTTATAGTTTCAGGCATTTTTTTTCTTTTTTTTCTTGATGGGCATATGACTAATTATCTGCCATGTGACAAGGTGACAACTGTTGCACTCTTAACACACAAAAACCATCTACTATGTATGTGGTATGTGATAAATGATCTCATAGTAATGAAAAACATCACAGATCTGGTTATGCCTCCATGTCCAAATTACCCCCTAACTCCTCTTCATTCTGTCCAAATTGAAAGCCGCCAATCTCAGGCAACCTGTCCAGCAAGTAGCCTCCTCTCTCTTTATGTAGTGCAATATGAACGCTGAGTGTATGTGTGTGTGTGCGAGTTCCTTTTTTTCTAAGCGATAAAGGGTGGAACACACAACCCTCTCGGATTTTACGTGAATGTTGTTAAAGTGAAGTACAAGTAGAGATGGCCCAAGGCCTATTCCTCATGTATCCTCAAACTAGCTATGTAGACCCTCCTGGTCCATAACTCAAACAGACGACAGCTACATCATAAACAGTCTCCTACAACCGAACACACCTTGCTCGTTCTCTCTCTCTCTCTCTCACACACACTTCTCTCCTTCCTCCGCTCGCTCCTTAAGGAACATGTATGAACATGTTCATTCTTGATATACTCCTCCAACAACCATCACCGCCATCCACACCGAACACACAACATTACTTGCATTGTGATGAAGAAGAATGATTCCTCTATTTGAAGTTATTAAACTTCTTTTCAGGGTAATAATTTGTTCACTTTATCATTTTTTTCTTTTTTTTTTTTGAGAAAACTAATGAAGTTTTTCCAATATAAAAATACAGTTATCCCTTCCAGACACGGTTTCGGTCTATCACGATCAAACATTTGCGGAAATCTTGCTATAAAACTGTACATCTACTATTTAACGTATATATTTATGTTTTTAGAAATGTAAATTGCATTATTATGTGCACACAATGTTAGTGTGTAACGACGTCCATGACGTCTTAAAAACTAAGACGTCATGGACGCCCTATTCAGGACGTTTAAGATTTATTGATGGAAGAAGAAATTGGCGAAGCGGATTTGCTGGAAATGGCATAATATATACGTGCATGAAATGTAAATCAAGTCGGATCTGAGAAGGCCTATACTTAGCTAACAATCCAATGTTTGTCTTGAATCCGCTGAATGAAGGGAAAATTCAAAAGGGAGCTGCAAAATTGCCTATCCCTAAACTAGAAATTCTACAACGATCTTTCAAATATCAGCACACAAACCAACATAACAGATTTTTTAAGTAGCCAAGAAGATCAAATGATAAACAAATGCAGAGAGTGAACATGATATTATTCAAGCGAAAAAACGTTTACGTTTGTTTGTTACGAATAGTGGCACCAACAAATAGTGACGAGGGAGAAAATTATTGAATTAAGTTTATCAAAAATAGTTACATAATTTGCTTTTCACTTTTTGAATTATACTGAACAACACACACACACACACACATACAGACTAATTTCTAAAAGCCACTTTTTCGGAATGTGGGAACCTCAAACATGAATTTCTGGTGAAAACTCGATATCGAAAATTTGACAAGATCACAGTACTTCCTCTTTCAATAACAAAAAGGAAACATAATTAATTGCACACACAAAACACACATATTTATATATGGAACTATATAATTAATAACCACAAACCTATTAATACTTTATTAAATGATATGTTCACTCCTAAATTAGGTGACAACAGATGTTAATATATAATACACAATGCCTATAAGTTATATAATATAGAGTCATGTTAACAGAAATAATTAAAATGTCATCATATATGATGTTAAAATAGGTATGAAACTCTAATCATCACCTCTTGTATTTGTAGATTATACACGTACATACATATAATATATACGTGCATGTATGTAATAAATTAAAATATCACACAACTATCACATTGACATTGATGTCAATATTATCAACATATCATATTAAAATGCATATAATGGGTCAAAAATGTAATTGAAAATCAAATTTTAACAATTTTTTAATGATCAAATCTTGTTTATTAGTAATAGTTATACTTGATTGGATAGAAATCAGATATTAAATTGAATAAATTAACTTGTTAAGTTTAATGTTAACACGTTTGGAATATTGTGGATTTACATTCAATAGTAATACAATATTTGACAAGAGAGAACAGAGCCACTTTTACACACACTGGAGTTCAGATCTGGCCACAGGAGCGCAGGAGTGTTGCATTGCCGCTATATTATTCTCATGTAAAAAGTTATAATATTTTGTCTACAACAGTTCAAACTATTTAAAAAAATGTGTGAAACATCCCCACGACTTTCTCTTACTACAATTACGCAATAAGAAAAATTTTCTTAAAAAGTTATTGCAATACAATTAAACACGTTTAAATAGATTTGCCATTAAAAAAAATGGTAGGGATTACCATGTGTACCTGAGTGTACGAGAGCTAGTAACTAGAATGGGAGCGACCTCAATCGTATCTAAAGCATGTAGCATCAGTTTAAATTTTAAACAAATTGACAGGTACCCAAAACCCAACAAAAAAATTCTTTTAAATAAATGTTATAAATTGTTTTCATAGTATTACGTTAGATGGTAGTGCCATACATTGTATTCAAGTGGCGCTTTAAAGGAACATTCAACGTTGCCATTTCCTCCCACCACCACAATTTGTTTTCCTGGGAAAAAAGTTTGTAATAAAAATGATGTCTTTAGCAAAGTCGCATTTCCAGCTGATGGATTTTGAGTACGTAAAAACCTTCTCGTCAGAGATATGCCTTGCCGATGCCTAAATTAATCAAGTATGAGCTTTCTCACAATTTTTCTTCGTCTGACATATTTTTCTTCACACACATATAAATAATACAGTTTAAGAAAATATATTCAGACAACCGCAAAACTTGTATTTCGGTGAAAACTCAATTCCAAAAATTTAACATAATATTTTAACGAAATAAATTGTTAAAGAAGCCTATAAAGTTACAATACAATAGAAGGAAGCCTTTCAAAATTTGTATTCACTTGTAAAATGTTTCAATATAATTTAATTCAATTTATTGAATTCAACATTATTGTTCAATCCCAGAAATAGGCATTATGTTATTGGATATTAAATAATTCATTGATTACACAAAGAAAAGAAAGAGGAAAAAACGTATAAAATGGAAATTATGACATACGAGTATATATACACGAATTGAAATGAAAAAGAAAAATTACCTCTCTGAATGGAAAATTGTTAATGGAAATGAAAATTCGCACCATACAAGTAAAACGAAAATAGCAAAGTGAAAAACAGAATAAATTGTGTCATTCCTTAGATATTGTACGACTAGGCTGCTGTAAGAATAGATTAAAATAATCTCCGTATGAGGGGGGAAGTGGATAGCCACTTCTTCGGTGTGTGGCATCCCTGCAGGTATCACAGCCTATCCACACGATCTATACTTACACTGGCACCACTAACAGTAACACAATACACATAAGACCTGCAGAGATAGTTGATATGTCCAATGTATGTTGATATGCCGAGGACATCAAAACGTATATTTCCGGTGAAAGTTGGATATCGCAAATTAGTTTCTCGTAACAGCACTAAGAGAAAGTAAAAAATCTCTGGTGTTATGCGTTCACACGACTTTCTCCTGTAAATAAAATGTCATATACAATTTTCAACCGATTTTCTTCAATATTCAAATTTTGCTCACTTAACGTAAAATAAATATAGAAGTGGTGGGAGATAAGTCCAACCTACCAAACCAAGTTGGTTGGGAAGTAAAGAACGCGCCAATAACATTGAAGCAACCCCATATATTTGAAATTTAATGCCACAAATGCCGCAAAACTATCTTAAATCAGATTATTTTATTTTATTTTTTTTTGAAATATAATAAGAACAAATGATTGGCCTATATCTATGCAGTTACCATTCTAAGAACATCCTTATAGTCATTTTCGAGATAGTTCAAAAAAATTATTCTGTAAAGTGGCTGTGATGGATGCAAGTAATTTTATCTATTTTAATTTGAAATATAAAAATTAGGAAGAAAAATGCGAGCTTGTTGGCAAAAGGGTACATGCAGGTAGAAGAGTACAGTTATTGGAAAAGTTCATGAACCTTGTTAGCTACCCCTTCTTCTCACAGGGGAAGATTTGAAATAACAATTAGAAGAAATAGATAGTTTTGTTGTAGACACCGAGGAGGAACACATCAGGACTGTGCAAGTTTTAGGTCAAGCAAGTTTAAATAAACATAAGAGTTTATTCCAACTAAATTCAGTAAATTAATAAGCATATTGCTGTGTTACTGAATAGCATTTAAATATCTTTAAAGAATATATGATTTAATCTACCAGTGCTTTCTTAATTATTCTTATTACTTCTCTCTTAAACATATATACTTCCAAGCCCTTTTACAAAACCGCTCAAGCCACTACAAATACACAAACACACAACATCACCAATCATATTTCATGGCACTTCTGGTTAGCTGATTTTTTCAAATTTGGAATTCTACCAATGCTTCTACTGTATATTATTACTATTATAAAAGTGGTATTGAAGTAGTATTTCAGAGGAAAACTTTACATTACTGTTCCCCCTCAGAAACTCCAAAAGCTCAATTTTCCCGGGTAAATGTTTCAAATGAATGTGATTGGTATTTATGCATGTACTCATAAGTACACAAAGTTTGAAGAAAATCGTTGGAGCCATTTAAGAGAAATAAAATATTAATTAAGTCGCACGATTCGTTGTTGGATTTTACTCGAATCATTCGTGTCTTTGATGCGGTGTTGCACCTAGACGGAATATCGTTTGAGCTTCCTGCGGTTTTTATATGTTTTGAGATTATTTTGTCCACTTACATACACAAACACTCAGACATACATATAATCTTTTCGTTAAAAACCTTTTTTTTCTAAACCAAGAGTAAGATAAAGTATGTTTTTAGCGCGAATGGTGGACCGTATATTGTAAGGTGTAAGCTCAATCATGGTATATCTATTTAGGCTGCCACCACTGCTTCTGACACGGTTTTATTCAAAGTCCATTAACCAGAAATATGACTTTACTGAACACATCTTTTTTTACTTTCTCTTACTCCTAGTAAGAGGAAGTATTGTAATCGTAAAAAATTTTCGATCGAGTTCTCACCGGAAATATCCGTTTTGAGGTTTCCTGAGTACAGAAAAGTGTTTTGTAGAAGATGATCTCTATGTTTGTGTGTATCTCAAACGAAAAATCGCAGAATGTTCAAACTGGTTAGAATGACTTTCTTTAAACCTTGCATTAATTACTAACTTCACACATATGTATTTAAGAAAACAACAACATATTTTTCCCCGCTTAAATTAATTTTAGCAGAGTTATGGGTAGACCTTGTGAATTAAGCTTAAATTTAAATTGCTGTTACAAGTTTTGCTAAGAGATTGAAACAAAAGTGGCTGCCATATAATGTATACGTAGTAATCAGTAAACATCCTTCTAAATCCTTCAACAATTTATTCACGTTTAAGGAAAATTTGTCAATTATAATTGTGATATTTGCATTAAGAGAAATTGGCATGAGTTTTCACAGTTTTGTTTTTTATTTTTCAAGAAGGACTTTGCTTGTTTCTCCATGACCTCCTCTTATATTATATCTTCTGTGGTTAATAAAATACAATTAAAAAAAAAAGACGTAAAATAAAATTAGAGGAAGCTCTGGGTACAACAAGATTGCAGTTTTCCTCTCTCTTCATTTTCTTATTAAATTTTCATTTTAATGAATGGAGTTATACCATGGAATAATTAAAAGTTTTCTATATATAAGTATTATTATTAATTAAATAAAACGGATTTGTTCGGTCAATATATAAAAAGTTACAGTAATATTTTTTAAATGACTTTCTTTTTAATTTCTTTTATTTATTTCTTTTTTTTTTTTTGTTAATAATTTGAAGAAAATCATTTCTCTCCAATGGTAAAAAACTGTTTTTTTCCTTTATATTAAATTAATTTTTTACCACATTTTATCTGTATTTAACACGAAGTATATTAATATTTCATTTAATTAATTTATTTATATACTTTTCATTAAATATGTTTACAAAAATTCTAATTGAACTCATTCTCCGGCATTTAATTCAAATTATTGGACTTGGTTATAACACGACAAAAGAATCTTCAGCTTCAACATTTTTTTTGTTGCATTTTCTTTCTGCTTAATACAAAGTAACGTGATTATTTTTGAAATTTTGTTTTCACCGCAAATGAAATGTAGTGTGTGTGTGTGTGTGTGTGTGTGTGTGTGTGTGTGTGTGTGTGTGTGTGTATTTCTGAACAAAATTATATCAAAAACGCAGAAAACTCAAACTTCTGACAATAGTAGCAGAAACGTGGATTGACGTTGCTGGAATTTTTATCACTCACTATTTGTACCCACTTTTAACACCCAAAAGTATATTTAACGTACTTCGTGAGGAGAAAAGTAAAGGTCCCTTACTAAATAGAGTGACAGAGCAAAGGGTGATGATGTTAAATTAGTACTGTAGCTTGTTAGAAGTCTGATACTTCTAACAGTCGATTAGCTAAGGTGGCTAGCTTAGTGAAAACTTTCTGACCTGCAATGGGACTTCTGGCAGAAAGCTGAATGCAGGCAGTTGATTGGTTGTAGTAAGTAGTTCCTTTGCTAACTCTTTAAGAGTTAGTTGGGGAATCTTCTATTATACAAGCTCTTGAATTCTTCTTCGTACTGGCTGGATGGGCTCTTACTTCAAGTATTGTTTCTTGAATGTTCAATGTTTTTTCTAAGATTCTTCAAATGTTGATTTTGAACTGATTAAATTCCTGAGATTACCAGGTACTTATAAGTTTTTTGTATGGCTCTTGATGGAAGCTTGGTTCTCCAAATTCTAGCGCGTTAGTCCGTACGGTCCGGTAGGCGTGATTTGCAGTAGCGGAAAGTGTGCGCTTAGCAGCAATGGTAGCGCTTAAAACGGCTGGTATTAGCAATATGAAATTTCACTAGACTGGCGAATTTCCTCAACAGTGGATCTGTTTATGACATTATATTCACATAGCTTTTGTATATATTGTTTTCTTTTTTTTCACACATATATAAATTGTCTTAACTCATCTAGCATGAAGTTTGGGAAAGTAAGACATTTCTGATGTTTTTATTTTATTTTCAGTTCTTCGCAATTTTTTTGAAATCGGTTGTGAATTTTTTTTTTTAAATTTCGTATACATCCCTCAGTCATTTAAGCCTCTCTGCCAGAACGTCATTTTGGAGGTTTCTAAAACATTCCCCTAAAATTTCCACCCAAAGCCATTTAAATAAAATGACACAAATAATATTAAGTTACAAAAGAAGCATTGATAGGATTCCAAATACGAAAAAAAAAATCGGTTTACCGGTAGAGCGACTTCATAAACCTGGGTTTTGAGTTTTTTAGAAATTTCTTCCAAACTGCTGCAATGATTTACTTTAGATTTAGATTCCTAATTGCACAGGTCACGTTTTATTGAAGCGATCCATTAAGAAATTGATTTTAGGGAAATGTTGAAAAAATTTCTGACATGTGTTATTACCACCGTTGGTCAATTTTATTAGCGTACATTTCCTGTATAACAATTTAATCACTTCAAGTACAATTTGCTAAGTGCGCTAACTAAAATGTACCCCCTCCCCCGCCCTCATCACTATATTTTGCTTCACGGGAATTGAGACAAAATTTCAAATTTAATTAATATTTGTCAATTTTCAGACACTCTTTCAAAAATGTATTTCCAATAAAAACTCCAATTGCGAAATTTTGTGATGAAAATGGAAAATTATTCTTCTCATAGCAGTGACGGAAAGTAAAAATAAAATAAAATAATATTTATTTATGTAAAAATAAATATGAAATAACTCTGTATCTTTATTTTTTTCATAGTTGTATCCAAATTTACTGCAGTAGATAGCGACACACTCGGTGGTTGCAGTAGGTATAACACTGTCTATAAATAGAAAATAGGACAAGATTTAGTGTCACCTTATTAAGCCAATCAATATGTATTGGAGAAGAACAGATGTTTCTGGTTGTACAATACAGATAGCTTCCCTCTCTCTCACTCATACACACAAACGCACGCACACCCTCACTCTGTACAACATAGAAATGTAAGCTAGTGAATATGGAATTAGTTGTTCTAGTTCCTAACCTATTTTACTCAATAGTATTATTTGCTATTCCTGGCGTAATACCACTAGATGTGACAGTACCGCTATCTAACATACAAGAAGACAATATCTTCTCTAGCATTTGCAACCAACTATCACATTCCACCCCCACATACAAGCAATATAAGTAATCCAACCACATAATCTCAATATTCATATATTGTATCTATTTCAAATATTTATCAATTTTTTAGTTTTCTCTTACTGCTTGGCAAAGGCGCTGCTTATCATTATTGAACCATGTAGTCAAAATTTAGGTAGCTTAAATGTCCTAAAAACCAAATATATAATTCAAGTTAATAGCATAATATATTCAAATTAATATCAAGCTCTTTGCTTAATATACAATTAAGTAAATAGCAAAGAGATTGGGAACCAGAGGACGAGGTTGGCCGTAGATAACATCTTAGTAAGACTTTTTGATAACTGTAAACATGTTGACTTGTTGAAGAATGATTAAAGACATCTTGTATTCTTGTAAAAAAATGGACTAAGACTTGTACTTAGATTGCCAAGTATTATACTAAAATGCCTAGGAAGTTGCATAGAGATTGGAGCTTAATTCGTTAGCAATTTCAAAAGTTGAAGTCGCATAGATTGTGTCAGATGCAGAGTACCATCATAATTCTATGGGCTCTGTTCCGTGGTAAAGATAAAAACAATGATATCAGTGGCGTTGTTTTGTGGTGTGGTTAAAGCAAACGAATTTAGGCTTACAGATTGACAGATCATTTTTTCGACAAGCTTTAGGAAGCTAATAACTGCTCTCTTTAATAAGGTCAAACCGCCTCCACGAATAAATAAACGAGAAAATATGGAGGAGAAGAGAAAAAAACCAGAGCTATTCTCCCATAAGTGCAAGAAGTGTTAGAGAAGACCACAAATCCTGGCAAATCACAATATTACGTACAGGAAAATGACGCAGTGTCAATAGAGATGATGCGCTCCGTCTGAGCAGAACAAGGTTGCCGATATTTAGAAAAAAGATAGAATAAGAAAAACGATAGAAAAAAAAATTACGGTTTTTCAGATGAAAACATGGCTACAATTTTACCAATAGGGGAGGGGAGACTTAGACCTTGACATTCTAAGTTGGAAGAGCCTTCTACTGCTTTTTTTGCATCTCTACTCTGATTTTTGCCAGCATTGGTCTAGTAATCCAAGCTAACACTACCCTGTAGAAGCCTAATGTAATAATGGAGATAATGCGTTTATACCAAGCCAACTTGATGTGACCTGAACGATGGTCTTAGTATTTTGCAAACGAGAAACCCTAATTTGCCTTCGGTAAAGAAATCAAAACCAAACGATTTGATCACATTACATTGTGAAGAATGTTATTTTAAAGAGATTAAAGATTATACCTGAAATTATATGAAAGATATAATGTACAAATCACAACGAATCATTTTCCGGCTTTTCCAAAAAACTGGCAGTTTAATAAAATAGGATTTAGTAAGAAATATAATAATAATAATAATAATAATAATAATAATAATAATAATAATTGTCTTTATTTAGCACAGTGTATACATAGAATAATTGCATTATTAATACATTTAAAGACATACTCATGGCCATAGGCCGTCTGAGGGAGTCGTCTTTTAAATAAGCACAAAACCATTGACAATATAAATTACACAATATACAATATAAATTACAGACCATAACATGATAAACAAACAAAATATCGAGGCATCTGAGAAACAGAAAATGATCTTAAACAAAACCAAAAAAAAAAAAAAAGGGAAACCATAGAATTAAGAATCATTAAAAATTGAATTGCTGGACTAATTCATATCTGTACTTCCAGGCCATTTTAACATACTTGACCAAATTGGGCCAATCATTCCCATTTAGATAATATAGAAGTTCCCCAAAATTAAGTACAGTATTCTGAAAACATAAGATGCGAAATTCCTTCAGAATGGGGCATATGCAAATAAAATGGTAGATATCCTCATCCTCCCGTCTATTGCACAGCGAACATAATTTTATTTCTTTATTAAAATAATATTTATTTAAGCAGATCAGTTCTGCCCTACACTTAAATATCCAACTAATTGTATCAGAGTCCATATGACTGAAAAAATAATTCTTGTTCTGATCCAGCTGTTTATAGATAACATGATGAATACTATTCTGGGCTTTGACTTTGTAGTTATACATTAAATTTTCTTTTATTTTACTCACAATATAGCCTATTTTAATCTCTCCTGCTATCATTTCCTCCAATTTTATGTCATACAAATTACACAAATTTTCCCAATCCTTATACCAGAACAGTTTATTTTTTATAATAATCTTTGCTAGTACATGAGGATATCTAACAGGGGGGAGAAGCAAGCACTTGCGAATGTATTTATAGTGAAGTCTGAATGAGTATAGAAATGTGGGCATTAGTTGTGTCTCCAGGTGCAGTATAAAGTCGGGCGTGTTCCAGGGCAGATTAAAACACTTTTTAATGAAAAATTTAAGCGGAAGTTCTACGTGTTTGTGCATTTGCGACCCCCATATTTGCGACCCATAACAGATTATAGATCTTGCCACCGCATTGAAAATATTTAATTTGGATGAAAAAGGCACGGACTTATCCAAAAGTATTTTATTAAAAGCATTCAGAGCAAACTTAGCATTTTCACACTTTTCTTTAAAATGCCTTGCCATAGATAAATTTGATGTCAGAGCGATACCTAAATATTTATAAGTGTTAACCACCTCGACCGCCTCGCCGCCGTAAAACCAGAGCTCTCCAAGTGAAAGTCGACCCCCATTCCTAAATACAAGTACCTTCGATTTACTCAAATTTAATTCCAAATTCCACTTCATAATACTCCTCAAAATCATTCATCATTAGTTGCAGCGATAACTTATCGGAAGCCAGGAAAACGAGGTCATCAGCGTAGGCTAGGACTTTTATACGCATATTTTCGATTCTTATGCCACCACTCAACCCATCCACCACATCATTAATAAAAAGAGAGAATAAAAGGGGGGATAATAAGCATCCCTGCTTAACTCCCATGGTGGTTTCAAATTCCTCGGTAAGCCCTCCCTTGCACCACACAGAACTCAAAGTTCCATCGTACAGTTTCCTCAATATATTCACCATTCTACTGGATAACCCCAGCTCAGAGAGCTTGTAGAAAAGAGCATAACGGTCCACCCGGTCAAAGGCAGCGCGTAGATCCACAAAAAAGGCGAAGACCTTCTGTCTTTTTTGACTCAACTTAATTCGGACTATACTCATCAAACTAGCAATATTGTCAACTGAGAGTAGTTTTTGCGGAAGCCCGCTTGGAACTCACCCAACAAGCCCTCTTCATTTAGTAAGAAATATAGTCGGGTCAAATAAATAACTCTGAGTGGTAATCAAGTAAAAATTATTGCAAGAATGTTTGTGAAGAAAAAATATAGAGAAGTAAACTAAATCAGTAATGATGTACACTTTCTCTCAGTGTTATTTCCTACAATAGAACGCATAACAAAAATGACATTCAACTAAAAGAAAAATCAACAGAACAAGATTCTGAGGGAACAGATCATTGGTTGTAAGAAATGGTTGTGAAATAAATCTCTTATGGTGATTTAAAAATGACATAGCATAAAGACACCCAGTCAAACAGTGTGTGTGTTTTCTATACAATAGCGCAGTAATATTTTTCATACTCTAAAGATAGTTGAAGTATATTTTAACTTATATATATATATATACCATAAAAATATACAGTTATGCATATATGTATAAGTGAAAAATTACTGTGGAGATATGAGAAAGTATAAAACATTTCCAATAAGCTACGTACCCTAGAGAAATAACAATCGATTTATATTTGCGATTTGTTTCTTTATCTCTAAATGTATATTTACAGCAATGTACCTGCCCATGGTATCTACTGTTATTAATATTAAAAAAAGAAAAAAGAATATGAAATATTCATACAACTTACTCTGACTGCCAGTTTTATAATAACTAAATGCCAAATTTTATTCAAATTTCAAAGTTGTATTGAATATTTAATTGTCTTTTATACAGTTGGCAGTGCCTACACTTTTGGCAATTCAGAGAATTGCATGACGTCCCAGTTTTCTCTGAGCACCCTTAACATCTTGTCTGGGATAATACGTAACAACTTCATACCATAGGTGATAATATGAGTAATTGGTATAACATGCAAAAAAAAATCTGGTGCGAAACAGTCACACAACTTTCTCTTACTCCAATTCTCAAAATTATAATTAACAAATGTTATAGTTTCTGTACCAAATATAACGAAATTCGTCGAAAACTAAAAAAGCTGTCCAGTAAAAGCGCACTTTCGGCTTACTAATTTTCTTAAAACTTGAAATTTTGACCATCCATTTATTTCTAATTAATTTTCTTTGGATGATAGAATTGCATAATCAACTATGATAGCACTTTAGAGGAAGCTGTAACTACACCCCTCCCCCAGTAGTGCTCTTAAATGAATTTTCCCGGAGAAGTGTTTCAAATAAAAGTTGTAGCTCTTTGTATGTGTAGCTGATATTTGAAGTTTAAAGAAAATCGTCGGAGCCATTTTTAAGAAAATCGCAAAAACAAAAACGTAAAAAAAAACTAGTAATGTGGTACTTCCGATTGAGGAATTTTGACAGATAGCGCACCGTCAGGTCCTATGGTGATACTTAAACGTAATATCAAGTTTCAACTTTCTACGGTTTTTCGTTTTTGAGCTATGCTGTTCACATACACACACACACAAACACACACACATACGGACCATTTGCTAAAAACCACTTTTTTAGACTCGGGGTACTTCAAAACGGATATTTCCGGTGAAAACTCGATATCGAAAATTTGACACGATTTAAGGAGTACAGAGAAAGAAAAAAAAATTTCACATTTGGTCAACCGATTTTGTCTTTCAACCCAGGATTTCATGCAATTCTGCAATTTTTAACATCTATCGTCTCCAAACCTTTCAGACAAAATTCCTACGCCGAATAACCAATATACGTACGTCCATATTACGCCTCCTATAAAACCATTCACACAGATCTAAAAGTATCTTATGTCTACAAGTTTTAATCTCGGCCCGACACAAAAAATTTCATTCTCGCCTTTCTCCTCTCGTCCGAACCTTAAATACATCAGTCCTATAAAATGAACGCCTTGAGTTTGAGAACGCCATCTATGTAATAACAAATTATCCACATATTTCCTCTAATCTGATGGTGGTTAGCAGACTATCAACTGATTGGTTAACGCAGTGGTCGGCAAAACGCGGCTCCTTGGCTGCGGCTCTTTCATGAAATGTTTAGTCCAGGCACGGAATATTATTTATTAACTTGCCTTGTAAGAGACAAGTAAACATTTTTGAAACGCAAGCCTACAGAAATGAGGCACATTTTTAGAAACCAACAATAGCACGGATAGTCGCTCGCAGTCATGTGTATCATTATCTCCGTCGAATTGCTCCGCACCGAAATGTATTTCAACTATTTGTACTTATTATAGTAATTTTATTCGAAAACAAATTGTCGCTTTTTGCCGAAGATTTTGAAAGAGAAACTCTGATTCACTTTCCATACCTATTGAAATATGGTCGAGAAAATAAGTCTAATATTGACATTTGCTATTTCAGAACAACACTGTTAAATATGAAGGAAGCTTTTCTCGGCAGGTTCAAAGACTTTAGAAACAGCAAAGCAACGTTAGCCTTTGTTAAAAAACCTCTGAATGCCACGGTAACAGAAATAAATTTTTCGTCCTTTAATATTGATATTGGCCGCTTTGAAATGCGGTTGCTGGATTTAAAAAATAAAGAATTGTGGAGCTCAAAATTCGAGCGTCTTTGTGCCGATTTAGAGCTATTGGAGAAAAATAAATGTGAGTTAAGTTCACAGCACAAGCGGTCTGCTTTGAAAGATCTGGAGAGGGATGATACGTTGATTTTTAACACCTGGAATAGTATTCCTGACTCATATGATCAACTGAAGAAACTAGCGTTTGTTGTTCTTTCCTTATTTGGGTCTACATATTTATGCGAACAATCATTTTCAAGCATAAACTTTATCAAGAGTAAATTAAGAAATCGGCTTATCGATGAGAACTTGGAATCGTGCCTAAAATTAAAAACTGACTTACCCTTACTTTCCAAGGAAATGCAAGACCATGTTCACATTAGTGGAGTATTTGTAGTTTTTTTTAAGGATACTGTTACACTAAAATTTGCTTTAGCCGGCCGAACACTTTAGCGAACAACTCAGGGTCCCGACTGAGCTGCAGTGGAGACGGGTGGGGTTGAGGGGCTCTTCTGACCGAAAAAAAAATAATTACCTGTAGGAATAAACCTTGGTTAAAATAATAAGGAAAACCAATGATATAGGGGAAAACATCAAGTAAATAAAAAAAAGGAAAGGGGATGGGCGCCACGTTAGTTTTTCTTGGAAAAAGGGGGAGGGGAAAAACTACAAACCCCTGGTTAGGACGGGAATTCGAAGAAGGAGGAGAGGAACAGGTAACTGGATCTCTAGAGAAGGAGGCAAGTTAGAATAAAAATATAAATTAAAAAACGAGATGGCAAGCCAGCCGAAACAACAAAAAAAAATAAATATATTAGAAGTACAGGCTGAGAATCGAACCGTCGTTTCTCAATTCATAGAGTGGCCCTTTAACTCATTCGGCCACCTTCGTTTCTAATTACGAACAAGCTCACCACCAGCTGTTGCTTTCTCTTACTACGCCTTCTTAATTCTGATTGCTATTACGTACACCTTTTCCCAGTGGGTCAGATGAATGTATTTATTCCAAGGAAACCACAAAAAAAGAAAAATAAAGCCGATTGGCCTTACCTGATAATCTTTTCTTTTTCTTACTACTTCATTTGTTGTAAATGAGAAGAAAAACGAACCATTAGAGAACGATCTCCTCTCTCTCTCTTTTAATTGTGGGTCCTATACCCCAATTAAAATTATTTGTAGGCAATAGTTGAAATAAAGAAGTTATCTACAAAAAAAATATACATTTATTGTATCGGTACAAAAAAAATGAGAAAAATGAATCACACCAAAATAAGAAAACTTGAAATTGGAAAAAAAAATAAAACCAATTTGTACAAAATGAAACAAAAGAAAAATAATTAAAATAAGTGGCCACTTTGAATCCAAATAAAACAGTACTCTGAGTATAATAAGTTGATGAGGAAACGGAATATAAGTCACAAGACTTAATTTATAAAAGTAAATTGGTACTTCAAGTTAGTACGTACCTCAAAACAGAAAATGAAATGATTTACACAAACATAAATAAAATATAAATCAAATTGTTTCCAAACTTAGAAAAATAAATTACAAACAGACAATTTGTTATCGAAATTTGTACCAAACTCACAACTCAAAAAGGGTAGTCCCCACTGTCCCCTCAGTTTTTTTGTTGTTTTTAAATCGGCTTTTCCTCTCGATGCGTATGTAGAAAAGAAAAAAACTAACTTACAGACTGGATGTGCCAAATTCGTTTCTTTTATGTTTTAGGTTTAGCCAACTTGCTCCATACAGGTGGTTTTGCTCTAATTTCACTTTCCTTTTCTGGTTGATCCCCTTCAGGGTATGGCCCAACACTTCCTGGCTGGTTGGCCCTTCACTTTACGAAAAAGAAAGTAAGAAAAAAATCCGAAAAACTCGGTAGAAATTTAGAGCTGATCGCCCTTCACCTCTGGGCTGTAGCAACCTGACTCAGCCCGTCACCACACATACGCGCTCCCCACCACACAGACATACGTACATAGCTATTGTTTGGTACTATTTTTATTTTAACTTAACTTCTATTTATTATATACAAATCATGGGTCGTCTTTCTTCTCTACATTCTCAAAGTAACGTAAATTTTTCCTTTTTTTCTGCCCTTTTCCTTTTCCTACATTCATCTTCCCTTTTATTTTTTTTCTCTTTTAGTAATCATACTTTTTTTTCCGACACTTTGAAACAAAAAATTACACAGCAACATCAAATTATTAATTATGTAATGGTTCCCATTACAATACCTTTTATATTATTTAACTTGTTATATTTTTAAATAAATAATATCTTTATATAAGTATGATACTAGTTTTATTTAATGTACCGTTAATTAAACTAAGACATATTTAGCAAAGGCAAGCTCGAGAGTGTACTTTTAATCCTAATTATTTCCATAAAAATGTCTCTACTAAAGCAAAGCTTAAGTTTATAAAAAATGGCTCTTTGAATCAACTTCAATTTTGTATTGTTTATATTTGGCTCTTTTGGATGACGAGTTTGCCGACCACTGGGTTAACGGTATAAGGAGCACCGGTTCGATAAGGACTATATTGGACTTTGGAATAGAAAGTGTTCTATTGTTTCCGGAAGTTGTAAATTACCTTCAATACAAGCTCTAATAACAAGTATTATAAAATAGACAAAAATGGAAGTAAGCGTGTAAATGTTCAAACGATATTTTGTTTAACACTTTGCCATGGAATAATTTTTGAAGATACCCCTACTTAGATTCCAGTGAGCCTTAGATACACAGTTTGTTACAAAAATGACGAAGATAAACTTGGACGTCAACTTGCTGTAAGGAAAACACGGTGCAAGTTTCTGCAGGATGTAAATTTTATGATGAAAAACTATTGTTCTTAATAAATGTGTCATAATGTTACTTTCATTGAAGGTAAATATTTTATTTTATAATATATATCTTTGTTTAATTATTAGTTTTTCGTACCAAACTCATAGACGGTTAATTCAACGCCATTAGTACCAATTTAATATTTAAAACTTATATAAGTGCTTCTTTAACACAGCCTAATATCTCCATACTACCATGTATCTTTATTAGATACACAAGGCTCACTGGAATCTAAATAAGGATATCTTCAAAAATCATTCCATGGCAACGTGTTAAACAAAATATCAAGTTTGAACTTTTACACGCATACTTCCATATAAACCGTATATTTGCGGCGAAAACGCTATAACGAAACTTTAACACGATTACAATACTTCCTCTTACTAAGAGTAAGAGAAAATAGAAATTGGTTAAATGGAAATATTTTCATTGGATTTTTCGCTTTTTCTTGGGGGAAAAATACTAATATTTTCCTAAAAGGTAAACATACTGCACACTATACTGCACACTATTCTGTACATTATACTGCACACTATGCTGCACACTATGCTGCACACTATACTGCACATTATACTGCACACTATGCTGCACACTATGCTGCACACTATACTGCACATTATACTGCACATTATACTGCACACTATACTGCACACTATACTGCACACTATACCGCACACTATACTGCACACTATACTGCACACTATTCTGTACATTATACTGCACACTATACTGCACACTATACTGCACACTATTCTGTACATTATACTGCACACTATACTGCACACTATACTGCACACTATACTGCACACTATACTGCACACTATTCCTGCACACTATACTGCACACTATACTGCACACTATACTGCACACTATAAAACTCTTAATTTTATTAGCAATGTTTTTTCGGGAAATATTTATTTTCAAAGGCTGTAGGAGGTTGTCCCATTTATTCAGCAAACGTTAAACTTTCGCTCTTCAGTGACTGGTCAGTATAATTAGATTTCACCAGCTGGTAGGAATTGAAGAGAGTTACGAATAAAATAGAAAAAAATATAAAATTATTCCTGCAGTATATGTAGCTGTAAAATCAAACAGGATGACAATTATAAATAAGAGAAAAAGGGAAATTCTTCTTTGAACTACGGGCTCCGAGTGGTGAAATTGCCCCACACTATCTGCGGGTTGGGAGAACCTTCCTTCTGGAAGAAAGATGAAAAGATATAAAGAAGAAAAAAAAAAAAGAAATCTTAACTCCTACCATATACAAACTATCTTACACAAGAGAAATTTCAGAAATAAAGAGAGAGAGTGAGAGAGAGACTGGAAATGAAGTAGAAGTAGTCAGTGGATGCTGTTTTGCTTGGCTTGGTTTGCTTGGCTGAATAGCTGGGAGGTTACTTCCTATAGTGTACAGTAGAATGCACTAGGTCAACCTTAATCCTCTCCTGATTGCCCTTCACAAGTATCTATTCTGTGTGCGTCTGTATTATACATACACACACGCACACGCACACTTTCATCAGGATCTTCCTTATCTCCTTCCTAGCTGTCTTACTTCCAACTTCTTTAGGGGTTATCCTTTTCATACAGGAACTAACCTCTTCAACCTACAGACCTCTACTTTCTTTTTTATTATTATTATTATATATTTTTTTCTTCTTTTATTTCCCTTCTTTAGTCCTTCTTAACTCTCTTTTCATATATGAGAATACTACTTGTTATTTCCTTCCGGTCTATATTATTATAAAAAAGGAAAACCGTAATACGTGATCATATTCGCAAAATTGTTCAGGTTTTATTTATATTATTTATATGATTTGTTAAAAAAAACACAACACACACACACACACACACACACACATACAACTTTCTCTTGCTGCAGTTTACAAAGTTATGATTGATAATTTTCTTCAATCTTATAATTCTTACCAAATGTTTACTTGTCTTCAATATTACATCAATGGGAGGATCAAAATTTAAAAAAACTTTCAAGAGGAAAGCAAAATTTTCTCCTCCACCAGAACTTCTTTAAATAATTAATCTCTCTGTATTCATAATCAGTGCAACTAAGAACGCACTTCAGTTCACCCGATTTTCTTCAAACTTAGAATTTTGGCAACATATTTTATTATAATTAATAAAAGATGATAGAATTGTATAATAAACTAAAATAGTACTTTAGAGGAAAATACAAACCCATTCCTCACCCAAAAGCCCCTTAGATGATTTTTTTCGGATTCGAAAAAATTTCCAATAAAAGTTGTAACTCTTTATGTGTTTAATTGATATAATAAGTTTAGAGAAAATCGTTGGAGCCGTTTTTTATAAAAGTCGCAAATAACTAAAAAATCTAAACAGTAAAGTGATATTTTCGATTGATTTATAAACTTCCTGTCGGATATCATGATCACACCCAAACGGAATTTGTTTTGGTGGACGGATACCTACATTATATATACATAAACACATTCATAAAATTTTCTAAAATCCACTTTTTTAGCACTTAAGGAACCTCAAAGCGAGTATTTCGGGCGAAAATTCGATGTCAAAAATTTGCCACGATTGCAATACTTCTTCCAATAGCAGTTAGAGACAGTAAAATATAATCTGGTGTAATACACTCATACGACTTTCTCTTTAATAAAAAAAAATACTGTTATGTTGAGTCACCATAATACAACAATATTCCAGTGAAGCAATAATTTAATGTACATTAATATTAAGTGGGCCGTAGAAACATACATTACTCATAAGTGGTAATTTAGAGGAAAGCTTTAACACGACTGGGGGGGTCTTCTCCCCATCAAAACCCCTCTAAAAATTAGTTTCCCAGGAAAGATTTTTGAAATAAAAGTGATAGGCATTTTTATTGGTTGATAGTATACAAAGTTTGAAGGGAAAATTGTTGGAGCCATTTGTGAGATAATTGCGAAAATATGAAAAGTCGAGTCACACTTCCAGTTAGCATATTTTGTCTGAAACCTTCCTAACACTAGTTATTAATAGCATTTCTTTTTTTTGGGACTCGGTGGATCTTATTTCTGGTGAAAACAATTTAGAAAATTTTACAGAAAAGAGGTAGTAAAAAAAAAAAGAAAAGAAATCTGATGAAAAGTTCGTGTCCCTTATCTCGTTAGGATACCTAACCAGAATAACAAAATTTGAGATTCAGCTGATTATTGACGCTTTTAATTAGGCTGTACATACATACATACATACATACATACATACACACACACACACACACACACACACATACTACATAATCAGTTTTCCAAAATTTTTACTTCATTCCAAGAAACTTACAACAAAAATAAGAAAATGAACATTATTTAACCTTTATTTTATTTTATTTTTCATTTTACCATTTTTACATTTCCCAAGAAAAGAAATTTTCTCTTGTATATTTACATTAAACCTAACTTCGGTGGAAATATTATAATCTAAGAAAATGTACTCTCAACTGAGAAAAACACATTTTATATATATAAGTATATATAATGGGTATATATATATATATATATATATAAAACCGCCCTAGATATCAACTTTTTTCGTATCATAAAATAACATTTGCTTTTAAATTGAACAACTACGCTACCGTGCTATTATAATATGCCGATAATATAGTATAATATAAGACATTATATTATAATAGAAACCTATTATTTCCTTTATTATATAATATTACCTATATCTATACTCACAGAAAATTTAATAAGCCTATAAATTTTTGTATGTAATATATTTTATAACCATAATCTTTAAATCTTAGTTTTTTTTTAAATTGTAGAACGCTGAATACGTTATATTATATCAAATAAAAAAGCATTAGACCATCCAAAAAAAAAAATAAATAAATAAATAAAAATAATAATATAATAATAATGTCTTTATTTATAATAAATACAAACAAAACAATTAAACTTCTGTACAAACTAAAATAAACTAAATACTTATTATTAGACTTGGTTATTGAGTCAGTGATTAGTGCACTTTCTTAAATTAAATCTAAATATTGAATAAACTCACTATTATTATAATAAATAAACTAAATAATTATTCTTATAATATATAAGCTAGAATTTGTATTGTTTTTGTGAATATTCTAGAGGAAAGTTTAAAACTATCCTAATAATTGAATTCTTCAATAATTGCTCTCTATAAAAATAAGCAGATTTGCAATATTTTGATCAGAGAAATCCAGTTTTTCCCATTTAAAAATTTTAACATTTCCTGTGTGAATAAAGATTTCTTATTAAAATATTTAATTCTGTATTCTGTAAATATAGGACACACAACCAGAAAATGATGCAAGTCCCTACATCACCGCGATTACAGAGTAAACACAACCTACGTTCATATTCTTTAAATGGAGTATAGTTAAGTTTCAGTACACCACTTCTTATCTTCAAAACCCATCTCATATTCTCAAGTGTCATATTGCTTTTCAAGAAGTGACTGTCACCACAGTCAAAATTAAGTTCTCTGAAATGACAATATGCGGGGATTCAATCAAATCACGATAAATTTATTTTGATAATTCAATGTTAATTTATTTCTAATTTTGAAAAAAATATCTTTCCAACGGTCCATAGTTCTCTGACTCTGCTTCAATCTCTAGTTGACAGGCCATACTTTTCGTAATTTTAAACCGAGATAAATTATTCTTTATAACATTTATGGCCAGGTAAACTTAATACTTTTAATACGCAATTATGGTGTAGCTTTATTGTGTGTAGATAAAGTGGTAGTATTCCAGTTTCCAAATGCAAGAAGGAGGTAGGAGTAAAGCTAGGCAGCCTGAATATTTTCTTTATAAAAAACCTCAATAATTTTTCAACTTCTATCTGTTCTGTCCATCCCCAAACTTGGGCACGGTAACACATTTCTGATCTACTTACTGTATTAAATACCTGCAATTTTGACTTATATGAAATATTTTTATTTACCATAAACTGAAGTCAAATCAAGTTTATGCCTAATTTAGATTTATTAAGTTTTTCTAATAAGTGTTTTTTAAATAAAAGTTTTGGTGTAAGAATAAGGCCAAGATACTTATAATCACTGAAAATTTCAATTTCTTTATTCTCAAAGAACAATTTTTCATTTTTTGCTTTTTCTGAACATTTAATAAAAATTACTATTTTGGATTTTACTAAATTAATATTTAGTTGTCATGTGATTAGATATTGTTGAAAGCGGTTGATCTTTCTCTGGGAAGTGTGGGTTCCGAAGCAAGTAATACAATATCATCCGCATATGCCATAACTTTTAGTCTCTCGCCACATATTCTAATTCCTCCATCTATGTAATCTTCTAAGTCATTTATGTACAAAGAGAATAAAGTAGGGCTTAGCACACAGCTTTGCTTCACACCAGATGTATTATCAAAAGCCTCAGCCAGACCATTTTTACACCACACCTTGCTTTTTGTATTAATCAATAAACCTTTTAAATCATTAACCATCCTTGTTGACACCATATTGAGATAATTTAAAGAGCAAAGCTCCCCTATTTACGTTGTCAAATGCTGATGATAAATCCCCAAAGAAAGCATAAACTTTTACTCTTTTACTCTTTTGCAATTTTATATTAACAATATTGATCAGATTAAATATGTTATCTACGTCTTGCGCTGCATATTTAAAAAATTCCGATGAAATTCAATCCAACCCAGGTGCTTTCCCATTTTTTACTTTTTGGAGGACAATTTGCAATTCATGTGCTCTAAAGGGGTTATCTAAATTTTCATCAAACACATAAGGTTCGGCGTATTGCACATCACTGTTCGGCATAAAATGTACACCGTTGTCACCAACGAACGGATTTGCAAAATATTCCACCCATTCATTAGCTTTAATAGTTTCGGTTGAATAGAGATCCTTTTTCTTTAAAACTCTTAATTGTATCCCAGAAATCTTTTGTATTAATAGAACTATTAATTTTCTTCACTAAATCCAGATGGTATTCCTTTTTCTTTCTTGAACAGATCTGTTTATATTCGTTATTATATTGCAGATACAATATCTTATACTTTAAGAGATTATTCTTTTTGTATTTTCTAAGATATTTAAATGCATTTTTTCTAGCCTGTTGGCACTGTCTAACATACCATTATTCCTTATATTTAGACTTCTGTGGGTACAGGTAGTAGGTGGAAGATTTTTTCATGATTTTGCAAAAAAATTTGTTTTTCCGTTAATATGCGTTGGTATATACTTTACAGAATTCAAGAAAAATTGTAATTTATATTGATAGTTATTTTTATGTTGAATTTTCCAATTTAACTAAGGACAGAGAGGGAGGACATGATCATAGTTTACACTCAGTTCACAATCAAGCGATATAGAAACTGGCATATGATCAGAGTATATTTGACAGTCCATCTTAAAATACTTAACGAAAGTTAATAATTCTGCAATCCACACAGCAATAGTCTATAACAGAAAAACCGTTTGCATTAATAAAAGTCCATTCCCTTTGTCCCATTTTTTGTCCTGCCATTCAAAATAAGAAAACTAAAATCATTCTAAAATAAAATTCTAATAATTTTTGTCCATTACCATTTAACACATTACCTTTGGAACATCTGTTTATATTTTCTATAATTCGACAAACTTTAAAACAATAATTCTTATGCAATTTTTGGTTTATACCGGTTCTCCCATTGAAATCACCAGTTAATAAAAATTAATAAATAAATAAATAAAAAATCTTGTGTGAAACAATCACACAAATTTCACTTGCTGCAATCATTAAAAATATGTAACTAATAACTCCTCAACATTTGGGATTTTGATCCGTCATACCATGTTTACTTATGCTGCTTCTCAACTCTCTACTTCAACTCACTGGTACACACAAAAATCTTACTCAACACGAATGAATGAGAATCCAAAATCCAGTCATGTTCCATCAAGTCCATCATTATTCCGATTTTTCTCAAGGCTGTAGTGGAAGAAAGAAATGAAAGAAAATAAGAATTTTGAAAATAGTTTAGTAAAATAATTTTGTGAATTTTAGCTGGTTCAAACAGTGTATTTTAGTGAAGGGGAAAGAGCCAGGTACTATAATTTAGGTCTTTGAAGAGACAAAGGAACAGTAACAGTTAGGATAAGACAATACATTCCCTCCAGACATGCCAGCATTATTTGAAAAGATTGAATTAACAATTAGAAGGCATTCTTTCAAGACAGTTTGCATTCTGCTTTCAAACAAGAACAGTCTGAAACAGACACCGAACCAGAACACTTGTACCAGTAAACATCAGTGCCAGTTTAAGTTAAATCAATCTAGCTAAAACATAAAAGCTTTGCACTTAATCAGATAAATAATTGATTTTATAAACATTTGAAAAGATTTGAACTAACAATTAGAAGGCATTCTTTCAGGACAGTCTGCATTCTGCTTTCAAACAAGAACAGTCTGAAACAGACACCGAACCAGAACACTTGTACCAGTAAACACCAGTGCCAGTTTAAGTTAAATCAATCTAGCTAAAACATAAGAGCTTTGCACTTAATCTAGATAAATAATTGATTTTATAAACATTGTGATATTGTAATAGATTTATAAACAAATTGTGATATTGTAAAATAATTAAATATCTTTAAAGATAATATATTTAATTTAATCTAACAGTGTTTTCTTGATTATTTCTTAATACTTCTATCTTTACCTCAAACATACACACAAGCCCTTTACTAAACCGCTCACGCCACAAACTACCACTACAACAAACTACTACAACACATCTCACACCAAAATACTACTCAAAATACTACAACACTTTTCATTGGTGCCAGCTGTTTGGGATTTTATCAACCACAAATTAACAAGTACGTCAATTTTCAATTTACTAATTAAAAAAATTATCCATCAGATAATTTTATTGCTTTTTTCTATTTTTTATCAGGGAAAATATCTTAAATATTTTCCATAATTGAATTTTCTATTAAATTTCATTTTTAAATTTTTGTAATTGTACCATTGTACCCTAATCCTTTGTGAATTTTGAATTTATGAGTGCTCTTAATAGATCGCAAAGTGTAAAAATATTAAGGGATCATAAACTCTCTCAAAAGAGCAACTTAAATCAGTTACGCAGACGCCTAGAAAAATATAATCTTTCCCAAGGTTATTCTACTGTTTCCAAAATGTATAAGATTAATGAACAAGATATGGGCATCGACGCTGCTGTAGAATATTTACTTGCTCAGCAGCAATTAGCCAATCCTCCTGCCACCCGCAGCAATCAACCTGCTAGCCCCTTGAGAAATTGACAATTGATAAATTCAGCCAGTGTTTCAGACTTCCTAGACCAAATTAGCCATTCCGCTAGCCTTTCTGGCTGGAATGACGCGGCAAAACTAGAAATCCTAGCACTTATACTGTCAGGTTCTGCGAAAATATTTTATGACACCCAGAAAGCCGAATTAGGTCGCCAGGGTACAATTATAACGTATCCCCAAATTTCAGAGCGACTTCTAGCCCGACTTCGTAAGGAGAAAACCTCACTAGTCCTCTTACAACAGATGACTAATATTCAGTCTCTTCCCACAGAGTCTCCTGAAACCTTCGCGGATAGAATTAGACAAATCCAATCCGCCATTAGTTTAAAAGCTCAAGCTAACCCACTCGAGGCCTTACAAACTATTTTAGACAAACTGGCCACTGATGCATTTCTGAAATCACTTCATCAACCGCTTCGTAATGAGGTACGAACAAAGCTACCTCAAAACTAGATGAAGCTCTTTCTTATGTCAATGCCCTAAAAGAAGTACAGGCTTCGGAAACAAACCCTACAGTTTTCGCTGTCACCTCGAAAACTTCTTATCCTCGCTCATCTCCATCTTCATGTCGTTTCTGCGGACAAATGCATTTCCACGCAGAATGCCCGCATCGAAATAAAAATCAGAAACCACCATTAAAACCTACTGCCACTCGAAGAGTTTTTATTGTAGTAAAGAATAGGCCCTGCCGCCACTGTTCTGGTCCACATTTTGACGTGGACTGCACAAATAAATCCCGGCCAAAACCCCGCACTAACTTTGGCAAAATGCCTAACAATTTTAATATTCCTAAAAATTTTAATCGCAGAGTATATAGTAATAATCGCTATAATAATAATAATCAATGTTATAGTAATAATAATAATAATGCTCGAGTAAATAATTCAAATAATTCACGATTTAAACTTATCCAGGTAGGCCCCAGTATAATCAGAATAATAATAATTATAACGAATTAGGCAATAACATCCAAAGTAAGCCCACTTGTCAATATAGTTCAAAATTTGGACATACGGCTCGTAATTGCTTCCAAATACAACCCAAAACGAGTTAGCCATCAGTAGTTTTCTCGAACACCTGATATTATGACCATGGCTATCATACCTGCTTCCACCAGTTCTGACTAACCAGATGATATCTAATTATGGCACCACGTCCCTTCAATTGCATGCGGACAATGTCGAAATTTCCAATTTTTCTGGCGAATTCATAGTTTCGCAATTATAAGGTAATTTCCAATTAATACTTGTAGAAACGTTCTTAGAGAGCAATCATTAATTTGCGCACACGCACTTAATAAATTCAACATTCAATTTTCAAATATTCACTCAAACGCACCAAATTAATAATAATCGCTAGGTTCACTAAAAACTCTGCAAATAGCCACAAAATTGCAGTGCCACCTCGCGCACACATAATACATAATACAAGAATATATTGAAACTCTTGAAATTATTCTCAATCTATCACACTTCTAAACTCTACATACTACACCACATGTAAAATGTTATATGTAAGCATTTTGTTAGTCTTAAGAACAAAAATGTGGAAAATGTATTGATATATTTAATTTAGTTGTTGCAATAATGGACATATTATGTTTGCTTCAGCACTGACAACTCTCGTATCACTAGTTATAAATTTATTCAACCATTTGATATTTGCACAATTTATTTTATTTTACAGAAACCGAGATGACCACGTGATTTGTTTGATATTTTTGATATGTGATGATAATGATATTTTTTTATTGTATTTAACTAATTTATTTATTTTTTCAGTTCGCCTAAAAAAAAATTGAATAATTGTATTTGTATTTGTACTTTGTCTATCTTTTCTATATTAATCTTATATTTTTATAATATTTAATTGATTTCTTGTATTGTTAATTTATGTTGAAGGAATCTAGAAAACCCAAAATACTTGAAATACTTGTGCATACCGCTCAGATAGATATTTCATCCTTACCTTTATAGGTAGGGAGCTTTAAATAATTTTTTCACTAATACTTGTTGAAATTATTGAGTATTTATCGAATAATGTTTATATATTAGCTGTAAGAATTTAAATTTATATAATCACTCTTTTGCAGATCCAAACATCATCATCATCTACAAATTGTATGGGCATGAATATAATTGCATGTGCATGAATGTAATTGTATGCGTATGAATATAATTGCATGAATAATGCATGTTAGTTGTAATTGTATGTTAGTTATAATTGCATGTTAGTTATAAGAATTTAAAGTTAAGTATTTATAATTCTATTAAGTCAACTTTCATAATGTTTATTGCCATCAAGTTCCACCATCAAGTTTCAGTCTGGTGCCAATGAAATGTGATTGGAATGAGATGTGTTGTACTAGTTTGTGGCGTGAGCGGTTTAGTAAAGAGGGCTTGTGTGTATGTTTGAGATAAAGATAGAAGTATTATTATTATTATTTATTATTCCCAAAAGGGGAGGGAAGTAAACCCTACGCTATCCAAAGCCCCCTCGGGCCTATATAGCTGCCCCTAAAGAATACCTACCACTGGGACTAGAATGAAAATCCAGGCCCAGGTTTTAACCATCTAAGTTTCACAACAGACCGAACAAATCGGACCAAAACCTTAAAAGGACACAGCTTAAGATCCTCTACCGACATCCTATTCCGGCCGAAGGTCCTAAACCTAATCTCCTCACAACCCAAACAATTCGTCATCAATGCATGGGTGTTTCCTCCTCAGTTTCACAAACTCTACAAAAAGGGTCAGGCACAAGTCCCATTATATAGAGATGTCTCCTTAAACCACAATGCCCAGTGAGGAATCCAACCAGATACCTGAGGGAGGTCCGTGAAAGACATCGGACCCCACTACTCAAAGCCCCGTCCGGGCCCCCAATGAGCATTTTAGACTGCCGACAACCCACTGCACTCATCCATAAGGATGAGTGCTGTGAGGTCATCCACGTCTGAAAGCCCGACAAACATGTGTCAGAAGACACACCAACAGCAGGCTCTGGACCAATGAAAGGGAGATAGGCACCTAATTTGGCAAACCTATCCACCTCCTCATTCCCAAAAATTCCCATATGACCTGGAACCCAGACCAGAAGCACATCCTTTAATGAAGAAAGATCTTCCAGTCTTCTAGAACATTCCAACACCAATCTGGAAGTGAAGACACATGAATTAAGCGCCTTCAACGCAGCCTGGCTATCCGAGCAGATACAAACACCTTTTAAATTAGTGTTTCGCACCCTCTCATCCAAAATACAGCAAAGAATTGCATAAACCTCAGCCTGGAAAACGGTGGCCCACTCACCAAGAGGCGCTACCAAATGATCTCCCGCCTCAAAATAGACGGCAGCCCCAGACCTACCATCCATCCTGGAACCGTCCGTGTAGCATCGGAGATAATTCTCAGGAATCACACCAGACGGACCCAGGGTTAACCAATCTTCCCTAGAAGGCAACCTAACTCTGTAGGAATGACCAAAGACAAAAGTCTTCAAATTCCTATCAGAAGGGAAACCTGTAATGGGAATCCTTAAAAGCATCTCACGATAAATGGTAGAATGACCATATCGCTTACCCTGCCAAAAACCTGCCTGTTTAATTCTATAACAGGCTTTCATTGCCTGGTTTTTCACCTCCACACAAAGAGGTGGAATCCCTAACAAAGTCTCCATAGATGCGGTCGGTGTCGTCCGAAACGCTCCAGTCACCGCCAGACAAGCAAGCGTTGGACTTCTTCCACAGCTGCCTAGCAGATCGTGTTTCAATGCGACGCCACCACACCAAAGCCGCATATACCAATCTAGGTTTAATGACCATACAATAAATCCAGAACATCATCTTGGGAGTGATTCCCCAGTTCTTACCTACAACTCTTCGACATTGCCAAAAGGAGATTATCGCCTTTTGATGTTGTGTCTTAACATGTTCCGACCAGTTCAATTTACTGTCGAGAACTACTCCAAGGAACTCACTGATTTGCTAACCTGTATGGAAGTACCTAACAACCTAGGAGGTGTAACCTACCTAGGAAGTACCTAACAACCTACTATCTTCCTTCTATGAGTAAATAGAATTGCCTGGGTCTTAATAGGATTAATAGAAAGACCCTTATCCTGTGTCCAACAATACACCATGTTAAGGGCGCTTTGCATTAGGTCCGAAATGGTGGACAAACAGCGCCCTAACAATAAAATAACACCATCATCGGCATATGCTTGCACATAAAATCCCGATGAATTCATCCTAACCAAAAGGTCATCCATGACGACGCACCACAACTTAGGTGAGAGACAACCCCCTTGAGGGCAACCTCTCCCCACTTGTACTATCATGGTGCGCCCGCCAAGGGAAACCTGTATAACCCTACTCCTAAGAGAGACACCTATCCAATTGATTAAGACGGGATGTATACCTTTTCGTACCAAGGCATCTTCCAGAGCATCAAACGATACTCTGTCAAATGCCCCCTCAACATCAAAGAAACACCCTAGGGCATATTCTTTTATTTCCAAAGCAGATTCTATCCTACCGACGAGACAATGCAATGCAGTCTCTGTCGACTTACCCACAATATAAGCATGTTGGTTAGGTTAGAGTGATCCCTTAATGGGCCATCAGTAATATACCTATCCACCAACCTTTCCAAAGTTTTCAAGAGGAAAGGCATAAGACTAATGTGTCTAAATGCCTTGGGGTCGGAGTAGTCATTTCTTCCCGGCTTGGGAATAAAGACTACCCTTACTTCTCTCCATAATGTTGGTACATAACCAAACATCAAACATCCTTTAAACAATCTTAACAATACCTTCGTCAGCACGTCCCCACCCTTTTGCAACAGACAAGGATAAATCCCGTCCGGTCCAGGTGACTTGAAAGGTGAGAAACTTTGTACTGCCCACCTAACTCTATCATGTGTGACAACCTCATCTAAGGTGGATACATCTTCAAGGTCCCATCTCCTACCACCCACCAAAGACGAAGCAGCATTTAAACCAATATTATCCGGGAAGTGAGTATCAAGCAAAAGCTGCAGTGTCTCCCCTTCCCCCCTGTAAAGGAACCATCAGGGTATCGTAGGGTACCTAACTGACTGTCCCTATCCTTACTAAGAATCCGTACCAATCTAGATGATTCCTGGAACGAATTTATATCCTCACAAAAGGATCTCCAGGAATTCCTCTTGGCTCTCCTCAGAGCATATTTATATGCTCTTTTAATACTGTTATAACTATCCCATGATTCCGAAGAATCAGCAAGGACAGCCTTCCTGTATGAGCCCCTTACCTGTCTCCTTAGTTTTTCCAACGAAGAAGACCACCAGGGATTCTTACTATCCTTAACCACCTTGGGAGGACAAGACTCCTCGAATGAGGACCTAATGTGTTCATGAAGAATACCAGCCTCCCTTTCCAATTCCTCTATGCCATCAGGGGCTTCTGATTGGATAGTCAGTTTATCTTCAATAATTCTAGAATATAAACCCCAATCCGCCCTCCTGGGATTCCTATAACTAGCCAGGGTAATTGGATCAATCCCCAGACTAAACCTAATCATCCTGTGATCGGAGATGGAAGCCTCAGGACTCACCCGCCAATCCTTAATCAGACCACTAAAATTCCTAGAAGCAAGGGAAATATCATAACCTGTCTTCTAATCCTAGTAACAAAAGTGGGTTCAGTACCCCTATTCAGGACCTCTAATCGCGTGCCCACCAGGAAATCCATGAGAGCGCGACCCCTACCATTGGTGTCGCTGCTGCCCCAGACAACATGATGTGCATTCGCGTCACATCCTATTATAATAGGTATGTCATTGGTCTCCGATTACCGAACCAAACCCATGAACTCCTGAGGAGGAGGAGAGGGGCCATCATAGGGGAAGTAAGCCGAAGCCACAACTACGTCGCGACGACGCCCACCAACCCCCAGTCCAACCCTCACCGCCACCAAGTCCCGACACTCCGACTGGCAAGAATACATGCCCTAGGAATGTCCCCGCCATCCGCCACGAACAGTCTGCCATCAGCCACACTCAATCCTCGAACCAAACCTTTAAAGGCATAAGGTTCTTGAATTAGAATAAAATATGTATGCAACTTAGCAATACAACGGCATAAGTTAGCCGTTGCATCTTTGCTATGCTGCAAGTTAACCTGAACCATTTCTACCCTGTCAATCATAGTAATAAGTCAACTAATGTAAGAAATGGAACTTCTGACAAACTTGATAGCAGGCAGGAACAAAAATAAATGAACAATAATAAAATAAATAAATAAACAAATAATAATAAAATAAATAAATTTAAATAAATAAATAGACAAATAGATAAATATAAATAAATAAATAAACAAACAAATAAATATAAATAAATAAATAAAAATAAAAATACCTGCCTTACATATCTTTCCTTTTTTCCTTTGACCACGTTTCAGAAATCGCCGCAGGAGGACAAGTCCTCCGCGGCTCCTCCTGACACGTTCTCCTCCAGAGCAAGCCTTCCCTGCCTCTGGATATTTTTCCAGATTCCCACCCATTAGTGCATCCAGGCCCTGGTCACCCGACTCTGGATGTACAGAGGAATTACCCCCCACCAGCGGTGGCCCCCTCCTCTAAGGGGCCCCCGGCTGACGAATTTAAAATTAAAAACATATAATAATAAAATTAAAAATTCATCTCCAGAGCTCTCCACCCTCCACGGAGCCTCACAATTTGGGACGCTTTGAAGAAGCGCCAGAGCTACCCTAGAGATATAGCGCCCAGGGATTGTGAGCCATGGCCCACAATACCCGGGAGCTCACCCATGCGTTCTTTACGCTAGCCGATTGACCAGAGCTGGGTTAGGCTCTGGCCGCCTGTTTTAGTGGAGTCAGGAACCAAAGTGGTGTGTTGGACTGCAAGGCACGCCGAGGATACTTGCCTCCAGCGAGAACCTGCATCCTCAACCACCAGGACTTCCCTCCCCCACGACACAGGTATCCACACACGGCAAACATGTAGGTGGCACCAGCACGTGCCACTGGCGTGTTAGACTGTAACTATGTAAGTTTATAATGTTAAGGCGTTTAGGTGTAAGTGATGCAATATTAATTCCCACGGAGGCTCCGCAGCAAAAGAATTCGCTGCAAGAGATTCAGGCCGCACATAAATTATGGCGACCCAAACAGAGGGCAGAAAAATCTCCACCAACTCACACTCCTAATGGGAAAACCACTGCACTTGTTAGTCTGTAATTGTAGCTGAGGTACGTGGGAGTGCTAGGTTCCCAAATAGCCCGAAGGCTACCCTCTGCGTTCACCCTCCAACTTAGCCACCCACGCTTCCACAAAGTGGAGCGCAGATGTTTCCGGAGCCAGCGACGAGGACGCGTTGGATGGGCTAGAATGAGGTTCCGCGACGGAATAGCCGTCTCGAGAAACATAGGGAAGTTTCACCCTATGTGAGTACGAATACTCCCTCAAACCTTTGGCTCCGTTAGAAGTATTAAGAAATTATCAAGAAAACACTGTTAGATCTCATACAGAGTCACTTCAAGAATTCAAGATAGTAATGCATCCTAGATTACCATCACTCAGACGCGTACATTCATCGCCTTGTCTATCCTTGCCAGTTACTTCTTCATCAGCAACATTTCACTCGCCCAGCAGTGTTCACCTATCAGCCTACCAACAACTCAAACAGCGTTCGCTCGACAAGAAGACGTTCCATCACGAGAGCAACGCTCACACATTCAAGCAGCGTTTGCTCCAGAAGAAGATGCCTGTAGTCTACACGACTCCTTGCAGAGGTTGCACATATGCCTCTCGCCGTACCAGAGGTTAACCTTCAAGCCTCTACAGTTCTACATTACCTCCCAAATTTTTCGTGCCGAAAAATTTCTCCAGGAAGGGGGATAATGTAGTGGAAGAAAGAAATGAAAGAAAATAAGAATTTTGAAAATAGTTTAGTAAAATAATTTTGTGAATTTTAGCTGGTTCAAACAGTGTATTTTAGTGAAGGGGGAAGAGGCAGGTAGAATAATTTAGGTCAATAATACTGAAGAGACAAAGGGACAAGTAACAGTTAGGATAAGACAATGCACTCCCTCCAGACATACCAGCATTGTTTGAAAAGATTTGAACTAACAATTAGAAGGCTTTCTTTCAAGACAGTGAACATTCTGCTTTCAAACAAGAACAGTCTGAAAAAGACACCAAACCAGAACACTTGTACCAGTAAGCATCAGTGCCAGTTTAAGTTAAATCAATCTAGCTAAAACATAAGAGCTTTGCACTTAATCTAGATAAATAATGGATTTTATAAACATATTTGAAAAGATTTGAACTAACAATTAGAAGGCATTCTTTCAAGACAGTCAGTCAAGACAGTCTGGTGCCAATGAAATGTGATTGGAGTGAGATGTGTTGTACTAGTTTGTGGCGTGAGCGGTTTAGTAAAGAGGGCTTGTGTGTATGTTTGAGATAAAGATAGAAGTATTAAGAAATTATCAAGAAAACACTGTTAGATTAAATTAAATATATTATCTTTAAAGATATTTAAATATTTTACAATATCACAACTATTATGTTTATAAAATCAATTATTTATCTAGATTAAGTGCAAAGCTCTCATGCTTTAGCTAGATTGATTTAACTTAAACTGGCACTGATGTTTGCTGGTACAAGTGTTCTGGTTCGGTGTCTGTTTCAGACTGTTCTTGTTTGAATGCAGAATGCGAACTGTCTTGAAAGAATGCCTTCTAATTGTTAGTTCAAATCTTTTCAAACAATGCTGGTATGTCTGGAGGGAGTGCATTGTCTTATCCTAACTGTTACTTGTCCCTTTGTCTCTTCAGTATTATTGACCTAAATTATTCTACCTGCCTCTTTCCCCTTCACTAAAATACACTGTTTGAACCAGCTAAAATTCACAAAATTATTTTACTAAACTATTTTCAAAATTCTGATTTTCTTTCATTTCTTTCTTCCACTACAAGGCCTATAACAGGTCGGCATTCTTATATACACAATATATACATAGTTAAGTCTATCAATTTAAAGTGCAATATTATTCTAGAAAATTGACTATTAAGGATTTCTGGGATGATGGATTTTGTTTAGACTTCCCTGTAATGTATGGTTCCACCATCTGTGATGGCAGCTATATTTTGGTGGACATTCAAGTTTGAAAAACAATAATATATCAGAATTATAAGAATTTTAGGAGGAAAAAGTTATGTGAGTTTCACACCGATTTGTATACGTTTGTAAATTTATATACGTTTTTATGATAATTAAGATAACAATTATCCCGAAAAGATGTTATAACATAAAAGGATTGCATTGAGAGAAAAAAAAAGGAAAGGTTGCTCGTAACAAGATATTTTGATAAATCGAGTTTTCTTTTACAGATTTTCTTAAGAGAATGATCGAGAGAGTTTAGAGAAAGTTTTTTTTTTCCCTTTCTGTAGCTTTTCCAGTGGCTCATTTCTTCCAATTTTCTCGTCTTACTTTCTCCATTTCTTCCTTTTTATTTTTATCTTAAGAGGCTGGGAAGGAAGGAAGGAAGGAAAGAAAAAAGGAAAGGAAATGGCAGAAGAAGAAGAAGTAGAAGACATCCTTCGATAGCCAGCTACCATGGTAAATAAGTTAGACTTTGGGAAACTTCAATACGGATCCTCCCGTCAGACAGCGAGCCGGAGGGCGGGGTTAGATGGAAAACTAGGGAAGCGAAGCAAGAACCACTTGAATCTTAAATCCCACTACCACGCATAACGCACCCCCCACCCCGCCCTCAACACAACCCACAACACACACACGTACACATAACAAGAGAAAGTGAGATTGAGAATTGAAGCAAAAGAGAGACACAAACTGTTTTTTACGTCTGCTACTTCTTTCTACGTTTTTTTTTTCGATTTACATTTAATTCAACGTTTTAATGTATTTCCTGTAGTGTGCCCTTCAATACGGTGCATTCCGTTGTAGAACTTTTCTCCTTTAATTCAAAATACTTAGACGATAAAATAAAACCTTAGAAATTTTCCAAGATAATTAATTATATTATTTTTTAATTAAAAGGTCCATTAATTTGTTCCTTTTTGTTTCTTAAAAAAAAATATTTTCTAAATTGAGTTTTTAACGAAAACATATTAAAGCGTGAGATTTCCCGAATTCAAAAAAATTTTGTAAGCTAAAGAAAATATCTCAAAAACAAGGAAGAAGAAGAAATAACAAGAAATATCTCAAACAGGGAAGCTCAAAACTTGATATTTCATTTATATACGACCTAGATACCAAACTCGGTCAATCGGATCCGGTCCCCGGAAATACAACTTCGCCAAATTATTATTATTATTATTCTTTTCTTGAGTTTTTTCGCGCCTTTTCCGGAGAAAAAAAAGATTCAAATAATTTCCTTTAAACTTTGCATTAAACACCCAAAAGACTCACTTTTAGTCAAAACGTTTTTCAAGGATTTCTTTTATTGTTTTTTTTTTTTTGAATGGTTGTGGTGGAGAATGGATGGAACAATTGCTTTATTTGGGGAGGGGGTCTCATGGAAGCAGGGACTTTATGCTTCAAGCTATTTCAACATTTCCGAATATCTATAAATAATCCAGTTTTAAAGCTAATCGATTAATCGAATTCAAATTTTACAGAATAGGCTGTTTCCAGTTTTTCGAAAACCAGTTATTAATTTTTCTTAGTCTTAGTAAGAGGGAATATTGCGATGGTGTCAAGTTTTTCGAGAAACTAAGGCTTCACCGGAAATACATGTTTAGAAGCTTCCTGAATACGAAAAAATGTATGTATATGTGGTGTGTGTGTGTGTGTGTGTGTGTGTGTGTGTGTTTGTGTTTTTATAACAGAATATTCGAAAAACGAATAACGCAAGTATCTTAAACTTCGTATTCGGTTTGGGTATTTCTAGCGTACATTACACGAACGTTTTCAGGCAAAATCCATCCGAACTGCATGTGCGAATATATGGAATTTTTTTTTTCTCAGATTTTCTTCATTTTCTTCGCAAACAGATCCAACAATTTCAGTTAAACTTTATATACTTTCTAAACACATAAATGTGTGGCATTTTTATTGGAAACATCGCGGGGAACAGATTTTTTTTTTTTTTTTGCCGGGGTTCTGAGAGAAAAATAGCGGTATACTTTCCTATACAGTAGCACACTAGTACAACGTATGGTTCTACCACCTATATAATATAAATATATATAAAGCATTGATAGAATTCTGAACTTGAAGAAAATTGGTTTATCGGAATAGCGATTACACTAAATACATTTTGAGTTTTTTGGAATTTTCTTGAAAACGGCTACATCGATTTTCTTTAAACTTGGAATGCTCACTGCACAGATATAAGCCTATTACTTTTATTGGCAACATTTTTCCAAAATAAAAGTTAATTTTAGATAGAACTGCGGAAGTTCTGGAATTTCACATACGTTACTGGCGCGCTCTTCACTTCCCTACTTGCTTGGGTTAGTAGAATGGTACTTGTTCTCCCACCATCTCATATGTATTTGAAATTTAAAGAAAATTGTCGTTTTATATATAATTGTATCAACAGGAGTAAGAGAAAGTCGTGTGGTTGTATCATACGAGATTTTTGAATTTCCTTAACAATATACTGAAACAGCTGATGTGGCACCATATTTAAGGGAACCTCTGCTGCTCCTAAAGTCATTTTTCCCAGTGAAATGTTTCAAAATAAAAAGGCGAGGTCTGCAGTACTTGTAATTTGTAAAAACCAGATTAAAACTAAAGCGGTTTCCTTCTTCAAAATATGAATTTCCGGTGGAAGATTAATTTCGACAGATTGTTACAATTGCTTTAAGTACCGCTCGTAGCAGTAACAGAAAGTAACACAATGAAAAAGAAGGAAAGAAAAATAGAAATGACCAATTCCATCATGCATTTTGCTAATTACTGTCCACACTTGAATGCGGTATTATGAGTAAATGTGCATGTGCCAGTAAAAAAGAAAAAAGAGCGTGCCGTAAACAGTAATCCCTAATTCGTTTTCTACATTCTCCGCAATGTGCATGTTTTAAATCCGAATTAATATCTCTCACACACACACGCACACAAATATCTATTCAACCAATAAAATAACAGTAATAGTAGAAGTGGTTTTTTCTTTTGGAACATTACGCATTGTATAATGTTTGATATGCGTGCGTGTATGTGTTGTGTGTTCATGTCTGCATGTATCTGTTCGTATTAGTGTTGTAATGTTACAGGACAGGACTGACAGCAACGAAATCTAGTGAATACAATGGGGTAGGTCAATAAAACTGCCATCATCATCAGTGAAATGGCTGACGCTACGTACACACACACACAAATCTAAAAAAAAATTATAAATCGGCAGATATATATATATATATGTGTGTGTGTTTGTGTCACTTATGCACGCACACTAGCGCACTCTAGCTAGTTTATATGAAAGTACTAGAGACGCAATGTGTTTTTTGTTTTTTTTTGGCCGGTTGTTTGGTTTGGTTGGTGCGATGAGGTGAGATAGGATACGATAGCTGCAGTTGCCCTCAAAATGTGATCATACTAACCCGTTCTCTCTCTCTCTCTCTCTACACCCATTCCCACACACACACACACACACACACACATGCTTTCTCTGATTCCTAGTCTGTTGTGAACACACATAGGCCTGGGATTAAAATTGGAGTTTGGAATATGGAAAACAATCTAACTGGTGCGCTATGTCCATCCAAATTGGTTACCTATCCAATGAAAGCACTAATATAGAACACGAGGGAGAAACGCTTTGAACTCAGTAAAGAGTTTTAGGGATTCGGTCCAATTCACCCAATTTGTCCTGGTATCATTGTATAGTATAAACTAGTTAGTGTGCCGTTAAAGGTTCATCTATAATTATAGATAATTTTTTAACGTTCTTTATTTTTTTTTCACTATTTATGTTAATTTAAATTTCATATATATAAAATTATGTTCTGCAACACTCTCTTGCGGCAGTTTTGTGATTTCTCTTCAAACCTGGGATTGTCTACTCACGTTAGTTTTGTTGAATTTTACATAAATCCATACTTATTTGTAAGGTTACATTTTGGTTTTTCAGAACACAATTCAAATAGCTGATACTGAATTCTTGAAGACAAACGGTCAGCAAACTCTTCACTTCCCAGAAGTAAAATCAGTTTTCCAAAAAGAATGTTCCAAATAAAAGTGAAATGTTTATACGTGTGCAGTTAGCGAAGCTAAAAGAAGGGGAATGTATGGATAGGCTCGACCACCTTAAAAGCGTCGGAATTTTCTACTGAGAGCCATAGGTTCATCACCCTTCTAAAGGACAACACTCTACGCCGTTCCGCTCTATAACCCTTGCGCTATGTTTAATTGTAAATTCCTGATCATTGCTTTCCTCAATATACTAGTGAATCAAAAGGGTAGA
This sequence comes from Triatoma infestans, assembly GCA_011037195.1. Lineage (NCBI taxonomy): Eukaryota > Metazoa > Arthropoda > Insecta > Hemiptera > Reduviidae > Triatoma > Triatoma infestans. Next base: position 96,481 of record JAAEAF010001583.1, on the reverse strand, counting down.
TAGATTTTTAATTCTCTAATCCCGTAAAAAACCAATACAAAACACTTTAAATCTTATGGCACTTATGCTTGTCATATATTGACTCTAATTATTTATTCGTCTGGAAGACTGACCATGCTCCTACGTTAATAAACGCTTCTCCGGGCCCATTTAGCCGCCCCAATTGAAAAATAGCAACAACAAGCCGAATCCAAAATAAAAATCCAACTTAGTTTGACAGCAGTACGATAAACCAAATCAGACAATAAACCTTGAAGGAACCAGCTTGAACTCTTCCGCAGACATGGCATTCCAATCAAACATTCTGTACCAAATCTTATGAAAAAGCAATCTATTTAGAATTTCACTGATGATGATGGCAGTTTCATTGACCTACCCCACTGTATTAACTAGATTTCGTTGCTCTCAGTCCTCCTTCTGAAACCTCTTCGCCCAGTTAGTGATCCAACCTTTAAGTGAAGTCGGTGAAAAAATTAAAAAATTCCCTTTGTCAGTCCTGTTTGGACTTCTAGTCAGCATTTTGGATTATGGACAATCTAATGAGCTTATCCGCTCTTCTTAGGATCTCTAGCGTGGTGCAGGAGGAGGGGGTCTGGGGGCTAGGGAGTGGCTATCCTCACCATTGGGCTCCCTTATCTGGCACCTCTTAGAGATGGCATGATTAAGAAATACAGCTTCACTAAGAATTTTTCCTTGAAGCTGGGCACCAAAAGTGGGTGGAGCGAGGGTCCGCTTTGTTGGGCATTAAGGAACATGCCATTAAATGGAATACGGATGGCCTATGACCCTCGAGGGGACTGGGGCGGGAGTGGTTTGTCCAAGGGTCAAGCACTCGGAACCCATGGGTAATTTTCCCAGCATCTTCCAGGCGGAGATATACGCTATTGGAAGATGCGTACAATTTAACCTCGATAGGGGATATAGGGACCAGGAGATTGTAATCCTTTCCGATAGTCAAGCAGCCATTAGAGCATTGAGTGCATCGGTTAGCTCTAAAATGGTCTGGGAATGCCTAGGTAAACTTAATAACCTAGGCAGGAGGAACAAAGTTATCCTGTGGTGGGTGCCGGGGCATGTTGGCATTAAAGGGAATGAGATGGCAGACGCCCTGGCCAAGTTAGGACCCGCTCCTAGGGCCGGAACCTTTTTGTGGGGTCAGCGACCAGTTTCTGTTGGAGGAACTTAGGAAGGAGGAGAAGACGAGGAGATCTCAACTCTGGTTCTCCCTCCCCGGTTTGCGGCAGGCTAAGATCTGCTTGCGAAATTATAACCAACGGAGATCGCAGGCCTGTATCGGATTGAGCAAGAACAAGCTCCGCGTTCTTACGGGTTTCCTCACGGGGCATTGCCGACTTAGAGGACACCTGGTGAAGCTGGGTTTGGAAAGTGACACCTCATGCAGATTCTGTGGGAAGCTGGAGGAAACTCCACTACATCTCCTAACAGACTACGAGGCTGACAATTCAAAACCTGGCTAGCTACCAGATGGAGGAGGGGGATATACCGTATCTAGAGCCCGTCAGGGTATTGGGATTCCTCAGGGATCTCAACCTGTGGTGGTTTTGTAGAACGGATGTTCAGAGAAGGACATCTGTTCGGGTGCTCTGGGCAATAGCCTGCGGCACCCAGGGGGCATAACACAATAGATCGAAACGGGTCACGGTGCATAGGCCCCCCCATTAAAAAAAAGAAAAAAAAAAGAGCTTATCCATGGAGATAAATGCTGTAAATCTGCCTAGAAGATTTGACTTACATGTGTCTAGAGGGCTCGGGACCAATCAAGGGAAGAAAGGCGACCTAATTTGGCCGGCTATCTACTTTCTCTTGACCAATGCTTTCCAGACGACCGGTTACCCAGGCTGAACGGACTTCTATTGACGGAGATAGCACCTCTATCTTCTAAAACATTCTAGACCTATTTTTGTCGCACAGCATGCAGACTGAATTTCAAATTTAAAGTTATCGGGTTTTAAGTTTTCCGTTATTTTTCAAATTTTTGACATGTTTTCAATAATTCCTCTTTTTTTTACGCAATTAAAAGAAAATAAAATTTATGACACTCACTCCGTAAGAAACCATTACTTTCTAATTTCCGTGGGCGGACACTAAGGATGCGACCCTTTACTTAGGCCAACTCTATTGAATGCCCCTCGTATTATTTTATTATTATTATTATTATTGTGGGAAATAAGAATGAAAATTTTCAGCGAATAAAATTACTCATGTGGAAAAAGTTATTATAGAAAAAATGAGGTATAAATTTGAAATTCAAATGGCGGGGAGAATAGAAGAAGACGGACTTTCTGACATGAAAATGAAATGAGAGTTTTATTCCGTTTTCTCCCGTTTATGCGTATACATATTCTTTAATTATGATTCCATTTACTAACATTTTTTTTGGCGTGTCTTCCGCAGAGAGTTAGCAAGTAGAAAGATACAAAAATAAAAAACCGGGTAACATGGAAAAAGAAATGGAAAAAGTTGAGAAGAAAAACGTTCGGAGGGTCTGACAATTTTAATTATTTTTCTTCCCACAAAGGATCTATATATGCACGGTTAAAAATAAAGGAAAATAGAGAGAAATAGCTGAATATTTGTTTTTATATTTTCATAAAGAATTTTCCTGTTCATTAGCGCAGCCAGCGCTTTGTTTTTCTCGATTGTATTTTTCTTTAAAATAAATCTGCTTATAAAAAAAAAAAAAAAAAAACTCCTAAAACTTATACTGTTTATAAAAACATAACAAAAAATAATTTTTAAAAAAAGTTAAATTTGTTATATTTATATACTTTGAGTACTGACTTCTTTTTTCTATATTAAAGTAGCAACGTTTATAATGTTTAGTCGGGATGGCGTTGAGGAAAATGTGATGGAGGTTATACTGAGCGGCCTTCTGTGGAGCGCCCTCTGTCAGAACTACCAAACTGCCAGATACAGAACGGCCTTCTGTGGAGCGCCCTCTGTCAGAACTACCAAACTGCCAGATCACCAAAATGTGATGGAGGTTATACTGAGCGGCCTTCCGTGGAGCGCCCTCTGTCAGAACTACCAAACTGCCAGATCACCAAAATGTGATGGAGGTTATACTGAGCGGCCTTCTGTGGAGCGCCCTCTGTCAGAACTACCAAACTGCCAGATCCAGAGCGGCCTTCTGTGGAGCGCCCTCTGTCAGAACTACCAAACTGCCAGATACTATCGGCCTTTGTGGAGCGCCTCTGTCAAACTACCAAACTTCCAGATACAGAGACGCCTCTGTGGAGCGCCCTCTGTCAGAAACTCAAACGCCAGATCACCAAAAAAATTTGGGGGGGTGATGGTAGTTAAACTGACGCCTTCCGTGGAGCGCCCTCTGTCAGAACTACCAAACTGCCAGATCACCAAAATGTGATGGAGGTTATACTGAGCGGCCTTCTGTGGAGCGCCCTCTGTCAGAACTACCAAACTGCCAGATCACCAAAACCCATCTAAAAACAATTTTGTTTTCAAATGTTTCAAATGAAAGTGACGTTTCTCTCCATGGAGCGAAAATTCCAGATTTAAGGAAAATCATTGTTACCGTTTCTGAGAAAATTGGCAAGAACTCAAAACCCTAATCTGTATAGTCTCACTTTAGGTTAACTGATTTTTCTTTATACTTGGAATTTTATCACTACTTCAAATATAAATATATTAATATTATGTAAGGTATAAAACCATACATTATACTGATGAGGTATCTTACTAATTATAGATGTGGTACTTTAGAGAAACACAATACATTTTCTCGGGACAATGATTCAAATAAAAGTGATACATGTTTATGTGGTAGATATTATACGAAGTTTCAAGAAAATTGTACAGCCGTTTTCAAGAAAAAATAGTTAAATTGATGTTTTATTGTTCAAAATAAATATTTAATTGAAGAATTTCAACTTTATTTGAATATTATCCTTTCACGACATGCCAACCACATTACAGCAAGCACTAACTTACAAAGACATCTAGACGACATTCAACAATAGTGCAAGAAATGGAGAATCAAAATTAACCGTCTAAAATCTACGCACATGACCAACTTAACCACATAAACGTACATGCCCAACAGTTTACTTCAACGACACACCGCTCACGGACAAAACTGTTACACGCTATCTTGACTCCACTTGGACTGCCGATTAACTTGAAACCCCCATACCAGACTTAAACGACAGGCTTTGAATTAGAAATTTCGACAGTTACGACGATTGCTAGACGGAAAATTAAACGACAACCTCTACAACATGATACTAATTTACAAAACTATAATTCGACCTATATGGCCGAACGGTTGCGAAGTTTGGGGTTCTACCAAATCTTCCAGCCTATACAAAATACATACACACACTTCCAATCTAAACTTTTACGACACATTACTGATGCACCCTACTACGTCTCAAACCTTACAGTACACACAATACAACCAATACAAAAAGTTTCATGAAACACTATCACAAAATAACAATTCGCTCATCTCCAACTTAAGTTTGCTACAGAATACAACAAGGAGACTAAAAAGGAAGTGGCCTATGCCTAGGAAGTGACATTCGCAACCAACACCCTAACAATGCCAGGAGTGTCATCGCTAGATGGCTTTTCCAGTCAAGATCCTAAAGCCAACAGTATCAACAGTGAGCAGTAGCAATTATTTGTTAATTTAACAGATTTTGTTTACTCAATAAATAAAAAAAAAAAAAAAAAAATTGAATATTATTAATATATTTTATAAATTGCATCCAAAATTTAAAATTTATTAAATTTAAAATTGGCTACATTGTCATTTCTTTTAATCTCTAGAGTAAAGAAGTACAATTGTAGCAAGTGACTTTACTGGCGGTTATTATCACATTATTCAGCTGTTTTAAAAAAAAACTGCAAAATCCATTCCTTCGGATCACCTCGTGTATATTTATATATAGAATGCATGCTATTATACAATACAATGTATATATGTAAAGAGCGGAAATTGTATATTGCTGTTAACAAGTTTGTGTATGCCACATATGTATGAACTAATACATACATTATTAGCACCATATGTATTACATTTCATTAATTAGAATACATATATGATATATATATAATAAGTCTATAGATTTTCGGGTATTGGTCATTGACCAATACCCGAAAATCTATAGACTTATTGCAACATTGACTGGTCGAGAACATTTTCATTGATATATATATATATAGACATGGGTATATATAATTATGTAACAAAATTTCATGCTCTTAGTTTAAAATATATTATAATGAGGATTTAAATGTTACATACATATTTTATATATAAATCCGAGATAGTATAAATTGAAATAGAAAACATTAGAGATATGATATTGATGTACGGTTGTTTATTATAATTTCCTGTTTAATTAATAAACTTCAATTAAGGTTAATAACTTCAAATATAAGAGGTTAATTTTCTACATAATTTAATAAAAATTTTAGATTAATCCACTTTACAATATTAATGATTTTTAAAACTTAATAGCAGAAAATTTTTGTTTTTAATCTAATTTTAGTTTGATTTTCCATTAGTTATTAATTTTCTCTCTCTCCAATTGCTCATGTTTAATAAATATACTGTGGTGAAATGAGGCTCACCCCCCCCGATTCTATTCTACTGGTGAAATGAGGCTCCCCCCCGATTCTATTCTACTGGTGAAATGAGGCTCCCCCCCGATTCTATTCTACTGGTGAAATGAGGCTCCCCCCCGATTCTATTCTACTGGTGAAATGAGGCTCCCCCTCCCCCCGATTCTATTCTCCGCTCCCCCGATTCCATTCTACGTGAAATGAGGCTCCCCTCCCCCCGATTCTATTCTACTGGTGCAATGAGGCTCCCCCCCCCCGATTCTATTCTACTGGTGAAATTGTAATAAAAATATTGAGTGGACTGTAAATAGTTTGAGAAAATGCAAAATTTAAAAATTATAATTTATGAGGGGAAAAACTGACCTACGTTTAAAAATGGGTAGTAATAGTATTTGTCTGGTTCGTGGCCACTACACAATCAGCAACTGGGCCAAGACAAAAGGAAAATAAATAGCCAAAGGAATGGCGTTCACCTTGAAACGCAGAATCCCTAGATGCCAGTGTAAGAAGATCCATGTGTCCTTAGCCCATATCGGGGAAAAGGGAAGACCAAAAATAGGAATAAGGAAATAATTCTTATGTGCCTCCAACACTTGAGTCTTGCCAATACCCTGCTGCTTGGCTGATTATCGTGGATAATAATTATTAAAAGGGCTCCCAGAAGTTGCACGGCAGGAAATTCCACCGGAAGTAATAACCATGTGATTTTACAATGAAACAGTGCAGGCCAGGAGAGCCGTTGCAACTCAGTCAACAAGATACCAGCTTAGCGACATACCAAGGAAAACCAAAAGTAAGGGACCTGGGTTTTCACGATTAAAGGCAAACCGAACTGGACTGAATTCTATGGCCTGAATCACTTTAATGAGTGCGAACGGTACTTACTCGTACGAGTACTGCATTAAGACTAACTGGAAAGGAAGATAATGCATAGACTATCCCGTCTCCACACTTAGGAGACAGCCTAACAGATTACGCTGTATATAATATTAAGTATTATAAAATGATATAAGGCCTCCTAATCGATTAGTCAAAATTTGTCAAGGTAGTTACAAAATATCGAAATAAAACAATCCAATCGTATGAAATAAAATTATTGTACGATGTTGGCGGTAAATTTAAATTTGTATTAAATACCGAACAGCTGTAAAACGATCATGTCAAATTTTCGAAATTGTTTTTCCACAGAAAATATATGTCTTGAGGCGCCCCCCCTCCCAACAAAGCTCTCCCAATGTTGGATTGGAGTTCACTTCTAACCTCCAACCTTCTCTGTCCAACCAGTCTCCATGGCTCAGCCCTCAATCTTCTCCTTTCAACTTCTTGCTGGTCTACCTGTCCTCCCTGTAGCAGCTGGCCTGAGTTTGGTCATTCCTTCTTTAGATTTGGTTTAGCTGTCATTATTTTCCCATTCAAATTTAGATATCTCATTCAAATTCAATGTTAACTGGGAAACCCAATAAGAATGCACATGCATTGGTAATTAATACGAGGGGGGGGGGGAATATCTTGTGGCAGTGATTATGGTTATTTTTAAATTATACGTTTTCCATTGATAACAAAAGGAAAATACTTTGACATTATTTTTCTTTTGTAAAAAGAGATTAATCCTAATGGTGCACTCATAATTCAGCAAGGAAAAAGTAAAATTGTAATTTTAGAGACAAAAAAAAGAAAAATTAAAAACAATACAAAGAAATACTTGAATACTTGAATAAAATACTTGAAATTATTTAATCGTTTAGTAGGGTCTATTATTTCCCATCAGTAGCTATTGTATTCAATATAAGATATTCCAACCCTTCATCTAAATGAGCGTTGTGCTTCCATTTCTTAGGACAACAGCAACAGCAACGGCGTAGTAGTGGAAGAAGAAAAGGGTCTTAATTCGAATTGAGTGGAGATGCTGCTGTGGACCAGACTGCTATTGTCTCTCTAATTCCTTTACACTTTACCATCAAGAAAATATCTCTTCTTCATCAGTTTGCGGACAGATGAAAACTCTTTTCTTTCTAAAACTTGTACATTTTCTTCTATTTATTCTCTCTCTCTGTTTTGCTTTTTTTGTTTCATATCTAACTGTTCTCATTTTGTATTGTTCTTCACACTTGTCACAACAATTACGCCAGTATTTTTTGCGTATTATTTTTTTCTTAGTGACATGAAACATTCTTAATACTTTCTCTAAAGTAGTTTCTCAAAAACTAGAAAAAAAATTATTTCAAATGAATGTACAATGCATTTATTCCGCTTAAAGAGAATGAGTAGCACTTATAGTCAATTATTTTTTAATTGCAAGAATGCATGTTTTGATAAAATTGGAATGTTTCAGCAGATCTTCGAATTTTGACCAGTCGAATGATCGCAAACTCTTACAATACATACTAAAAGTAAATATATGTTGGTTCATTACGGTACTGAAACAAATGTTTCGATGTAATAAAAATTTCGAATAGTTTATATGTGAAATATATATGTTTATATATGTTTATATGTACATATATATGTTTATATGTATATATATATGTTTATATGTATATATATGTTTTCCTTTCCTTTAGAAAAAAGCTACTCAAGTATAGATTGCTTCCTGAATTTCCGAGCTATTCTTGATAAGAACTTTTACTCTACTGATCTTACTCTAATGATCTTATTCATCTTATCCCGCTATAAGAGCTCTTCTCTCTTTTACATATGGCTGATTAGAGCCCCCCTCCCGTAGTTCAGTTCAGGATAAGGGCTCTTTTTCTAACTTATCAGACTCTTCCACAGTTCTTTGTAGCACTGCTTTTTTTCCTTTGATAAGGAGCTCTTGAAAAGACCACTATCTCTGACCTATTTCTTCCATTAGAGCTTTCCATAGTGACAAGAGCTCTTCTTTTTTACTTATATCACTAATAAAAGCTCTGCCTTTGACTTATCTTGCTGATGAAAGCTGTGCTTGTGAGTTATCTCTTGGAAGCGGTCTTTTACAATCTAATTTTTAGATTGGAGCTCTTGTACTTACTTATTTCGCAGATCTAAGAATTCTCTCTGACTTAAACTTCCTTGATCTTTCCTTCTAACTTCAATTATTTTTGAGTCACCCACACGCCTCTATAACTCTCTCATACATTCATTCTTTTTTGTCTCTCTAACTTCGTTTCTAACATTCTGACAACATCATACTGTCATTAAGCAAGCAGAAATGTAAAAAAAAGAAAATAAGCACATTTTCTTTCTTGTATTTCCAATGTGGATGGTTTGCACAAGAAATTTTCTCACTGTAAATGTATTCTTTTTTAAACCAAATGAAGAAAATGAATGAATAAACAAACTCTCCTAATGGATAATTATAAAAAATACTTTGAGAGAGAGGTAGAGAAAGTTATGTGATAGAGGCCCCCGCGGTGATTTAATATTCAACACCGTGCAAGTAAATACATTGTGATTAACCAAGGAATTTATAATTTTGTTTGAAGTTATTACACCACTTTCTACAGCTTTTTACCAGCTTTATTTTTAACCAACCTTTTCCACCTCTTTAAAAAAATAAATAAATAAATAAAAAAATTAATTAATATTTTGATGTTATTCCTTGAATTTTCTTTTTATTTTCCAATTTTAATTTTCATTTTTTCTTTATTAATTATAATTTTTGCTTTACATTTACTTTTTTAATTTAATCAAACAATGAAAAGGAAAATTTGTGTTTAAAAAAAAGGTGTTCTATAATTTAAAAATTCTTTAGATTCTGATGAAACACAATATATTATATCAAACATATTGTAAAAATTTAGAGATGTAGTTCCTGTTAATACAATATGTGGGATAAACAGTATACATATTAACGAATAGGTATAGGAATTCGAGTAAAAAGAAGTTCAGAATGGCCAAGCGTAAAGTGATATTGGTAGCGAATTATGCGTATGTGGCTAGTTAATGCCCTTGCTATTCTAGTGATCGTTTAGCTGGTTCTGACCTGTAAAAAGACTTATTGACAGAGAGCTGAGTGAAGACAGCTGACTATTTATTAAAAGTTGATGTTTGTTCTATTTGTTTGTAGATTCGTCGTCGTTAATAGTTAGAAGCTCTGGAATACTTGTTCCAGACTCACAATGTCCTTTGTAACCGTCGTATGACAGTTACATAAAATAAGATGTAAATTTATTTTAATTTTCAAATTACTCGTAATTTTATCCGTGTATTGGCCTTGAAATTTATTAGTACGGCTGTGCTGTATCTAGGGCCAGGGTTAATAGAAATACTGGAATGTACTTTGTACCACAATAGCATAAACTAGTGTACTATTGTATTATAGTATAGCATATACTTCGTACGTGCGTGAGTAGGTCAGTAGGTAGCCGTCGCTCACTGTGTGAAGGTGAATTTTTTGTGACTGCTTTTTCTAAACGGCATTGCCGGATTTTGAGTGCACAGCACCGAACTCCTGATCCCTGTCAACTCGTCGGGTCGTCTGGCTCAAGAGGACGCCCCGAGTACCACGAAGGAGGTGCATTTCGACAGTTGGAGGAAAAAAGAAAAAGGACCCACCCGGTGACAGGCAGTACCTCGACGGGAAACTGTATGTATTGTAATTTCTTATACAGATAACTATTAAAAAAAAAAAAAAAGAAACAATCACTCGGCGGCTACCGCACTAAAGTGCAGCGAAGAGGAAAAATGTTTAATACAGACTGAGGGCAGTTGTAAATTACGTATATTTTGAAAATCCAATTACTTAAAAAGAAAATTACTTAAAAATTAAGTTACTTAAAAATGAACTACATTAAATTACTTATTTAGTTTGTATCTTACTTATATCACTTATAGTAATTATATATACTATTGCCGTTCACTTTAACTTCACAGTAGTTTTTTTTAATGTTTTATAATATAAAATGAGAATTATTTTTTTTGTGTAAAGAGATTTATTTTGAATTTGGAAGTCATTTTTTTTTTGGTAAACAGAATTATTTAACTTATTATTATTTTATTTTAATTTATTATTATTTTAAGTTGGAAGTCATTGTATTGTTTTGTTTCCGGTGTACTTATATAAATTTGTTCCAGGGCCTGGACAAAATATCTATTTTTGATGTACATGTAGCTGAGAATTGCTGTTGAATTATACTTGAAATTTTTGGTTTTAATAAAGGAGAGTATAAGTACGTCTCAATTTCAACCTGTGTATTAATTACTTGGACCAGAGATAGCAGCACAGCCAATTCACATAGACATACGGTTCGCTCTTGCCGTAAGCAATTAATTTTTTTTTGGTTTCTTTTATTAATTTAAGTTTAAATTACAACAGCGTGGCGCCCACATTTTCCTTTTCCCTCTTCTTGGATTTGTTTATCTCTTTTGATTTGTTTATTTATTTGATTTTATTGATTTATTTACTTATTTATTTATTTTTAAAACCCACATAACCCCGCCCGTCTCCACTGCATCCCAGCCGGGCCTCTGAGAGTACACTGAGCAGGGAATTTGAGTGTAACACCTTCTTTAGAGCGATTTTATATTTCTTGAAAATGATTTTAGATAGACTGTTTTTTTCTTAGACTCTGACATTGCCGAGCTTTTATACTAGAATACTATATCTGTCATCCTATCGGCTAGGTAGTTTCTGCTTGTGAAAAAATATTGCGTTTTTTACCCTAAAAACTATCTGGCCGATAAACCGGCAATGGGCAAATAATTTAAACTATTTTTATAGTTTGAAATAGAATAAAATATTAAATGACTAATATTACAACTATATAAAATAGAAAGGGTTTTAAAAAAGCTTATAAAGCAATTTGCAAATTATGAAAGCTATAGATGGAGAAGTGTAGTAGAGAAGAGGATGGGTGGAGCATCTGTTAGCAATGTAGCAATGTAGAAATGTTGAGCTCGCCTTCTTCCAGAGTATTTCCCCATGCATAATTCACAGACAGCGCTTTTCTCTTTTCCCTCCCATTTTCTTTGCCTTCAAAAGTTGATATTTTTTTTTATTCTCTCTGAGAAAATTCACTCCACTTTGCAAACGTTGACTAAAGATCGCCAGATATAGGAGGCTGCAGAACAAAACGACCCGAAGGGAAAAAATATAACATTCAAGAAAAAGCATTCATTACAGATATTACATTTCTTCTTGGACTTCACCCCGCCCCAAAATTCCTAATTACAATATAAATTAATGTATTTTTTACTTGATCTAGTACTACCTCTTATTGAGACAATGTCAAACTATCGACAGAATATTGAATTTTCAACAAAAATACAGGTTTTGAGATTCAACTAGCAAACATTTCATACATATATAAGAAGTTCTAATAAAATTATAAATTTAAATTATTTATAAATCGTGTAATAACCTTTTCTATATTTACATAAAATTTAATAAAAATACTAATGGTAATTTTCCATACAATTTTGCAAACATAGATGAAGGTAAATATTTAACAGAAATATTAATTTTCTTTGCTCAATGGAGAAGAGTGGAAAAGCTGGTTTTCACTTTTATGTAAACACTTGCAAAACTACAAAATTCCTTATGCCAACGGAACTCATAATAGAATTAATGAAAATAGATGCTCAATTTAATTACTATAGAATTAAGCATTAGCACATACAAAAATTAGCATTTAATTTATTGAGCTTTTTTAATTATTATTATTATTATTATTATTATTATTATTATTATTATTATTATTATTATAAAGGTCAAACATAGTTTTTTTTTGTTTTTGGCATCAAGTTTGTTGAATAATTAAAATATTAATTTATATCTCCGGAAAGACAACACTTCCAGTTCTGAATGTTTCTCTTTTGTAAGTTTAATTTGAGAAAGTTTTTCCCCTTACAATAGTTATTGTTTTCAATTAAGTTTAACTTAACTGGGAAAAAAACAGTTAAAAAAATTAATAAATCTGTTGTGTTACAATAATTCTCAGTCGAATTTCTCTTACTGCAATTCACACAGGTTTAATTGAATCCTTTTTCTTTTAAGTTGGAAATTCTTACCTGGAATACATTTAGTTGCCCTCAACATGTACAGGTTGTTGAACTAAAGATTACACTGTAGTAACAGTTGTGTGCTAATAATGTCCCATAGAATCTCTCCTTGTTTTGAAAATTTGAATGTTTACCGGAAGAAATGCAAATAAATGCTCTTTATGAATCTTGTTGGAATTGTGAATTTCATGAAAATTGAGAAAATCCTAAAAAAAATCCAACGAGTAGTACTTTAGCTTTTCTTTAACTTGGATTTTTTCTACAAAAAATGTAATTACATGCAGGTAATAATAGCGTCAGATGTGAGCTACATGTTCAGGAAGTTAACAGATGCGTATTCTAGATGGGGAATAAGCGTTAGCCATAAGAAAACGTAATACATGTTACTTAATGCTTCTACCGATCTGTTGGAAACGGGTGCCTGGGCGCTACATGCCAACAAGGCGTTCAAAAACCTTGGGCATTGGCTGTCAACTGCAGGAACGAGAGGTACACTTTGAGCATAAAGTAAGTAAGTAATGGTAGAAAGATAATAAATTCAATGAATGCGTCCTTTCGGAACAAGTAAATATGTATGAGGACAAAGGAAACGATTTACCACTTATTCGTGGAAAGTTCACAAAAAACTGGACGTTGTCCAGAAGTACCTGAAAGAAGGTCCAAAGAAAGGAAATTTTGGTGGGAAATTGTGATGTATCCAGTGAATTTATAACTACGAAATTTGAAAGGAAGCTGGTTATCCACAAGACAATTTATTCTCTATGCTATAGAGGAAAAAAAAATTAAAATGGTATGGTCATCTAATGTGAATGCACGAAGATGGTTGGCTGGTCGAAGAAAAATGTTTACCCTACTAGAAAGGAGGATTTGGTACAGTGGATGGCGGCAAGAGAACTATCGATTTTTATTTTCATGAGATATGTTTATTGAATGGGAGAAATCCGTTGAATATCCGTTAAGATATTCAATTTTAAAGGTAGAAAAAGTCTCTACCTTCTGCTTGCTATTATCCAATATTGTATTTGAGTTTATTCACATTATTGTATAAACATATTCACATTAGTTGCTAAAAATGGGCACCTTCACAAACACTCCCTTTTTGGTCTAGTTTTCATTGACTATTTTCATTATAGAATCAGGACGGATTTCTTTCCAACCTTCAGAGATTCTTTTCTTTAAGTTCTTCTTAACCGGATTAACTTACCATAAACTTTTTTTTTTAGATAACCACAGAGGCAGTAAATCCAGTGGCGTTAGGTTTGGTACGCGGACGGTCCACTTTATAGGACTGTGTGTGCTAATCCATTAAGTGCGATCTAGATAACGCCTTACTATCCTTGCATTTTCAGTTGGACATCTATCTTGCTGAAAGTACATCATCTGCCGGCTTGTTAGAGGGACATTTTCAAGCAGATCCAGAAGGTCTTCACTTAAGAAATGAATATATTTGTATAGAGTGTAGTAGTAGTATACAGAGGTGAAAAAAAAAGGATGGAAAAAAAGAGTGATTTATCAACTTCTGATCATCAGTAGCTGGCTGTGGGAGGGGGAAAATGAAAATGTAGTCATTCATTAGTGAAAATATTCGATAGAGATCATTCATCATGTTATTAAAAGTTGAAAAAATGCCAGGAAAAACCATAGAAATCAGGCTGTTACAAAAAACAAACATTAAACTGTCAATGAATAGTTTTTCCCTCATAAGTAATTAATCGTATTTCATATCATTTATAACTTGGTCAGATTTTTTATTTTATTGAAGTTATTACAATAATTGGAGATTCATTTGGAGCCTTGCAATCATTAAATTGTGATTTCTAATTATACCAGTTTTCGTAATTTTTATAAGCAATTTTGATTAACAATTTTTGTAATAATTCTATATATATATTCGCTCTTAACGAAGGAATTGAGAAAAATTGCTTCAAACTCGATATCTCTGGTGTAATAACAATCAACAGGAATTTCTTTTACAGCCATTACTCTAAATTAATATTCACAAATTTATTACAAGCTGGACTTTGGAACTTAAGCTTTTCAATCTTAAAGAAAAATCACTGAAGCAAAAAAATTATTGGAAGTAATATCGCACATTCGGTTAATGAGGATTTTGAATCGAAAACTTCGCGACACATTTTTCTGGTTCATATAAAGTTTGATCTTTCTGCGTCTTCTAGCTTCTGAGATAGTTTGTACAGAGAGAGAGGGAGCGATAGAGAGTGAGATTGTTTTTTTCAATTTAAGGCGTGTCAACATCTATGGTCATTAGCGCCCGGAGAGCCTTCTCAGTACACTGCCGGCCTCCGGACAGTGTTCTCTCGCTACAGACAGCACTGTTCATCAATGAACAGTAACGCTTCAGTGAGCTGTAGAGGCTTCTAAGAAGATTAAAATCTAAGGGTAGCAATGGACTCGAACCCGGGACCTCCGCGTGGGAGTCCAATGCGCTAACCACTTAGCTAATCCCTCCCATAGAGATTGAGATAACTATTCGAAAAAACTTTTTTTTTCTGACTCAGGAGACCTCAGAATATGTATTTGTTTCCAACAGAATGTAACTCCAACAGGATATTTGAAATGACCGCATTCCTTTCCTCATTACAACAGTAAGTGAGTGTCAAAACATCACAAATAGGAAAAAGCTTAAGAGTGCGGCTCCTCTAAAACATTAACACAAGTTAATTTTCAAATTTGTTTGGTGAAAACCAGCCAAGCTTATGAAATTTAAATCTAAACCTAACTGATAGACTCCCAACTAAAGCTCAAAAAAATAAATAAATGAAAATGTTTCAAATAAATTGATAGGTATTATTGTGTCCACGTAGTACACGAAGTTTACTATGAAAATCGTTGGAGCAGTTTTCGCGGAAATCGCGGAGAACTAAGAAAATAATTATTCAGTCACACTTCCGGTTAATGGATTTTGCCCGAAACCTACGTGTCAGATTCTGTGATTCTGTAGTCCATAAACGGAATATTAAGTTTGCTTTCATACGATTTTTCGTTTTTGAGATATTTTTCTTAAAAAACACCCCAAACTAATACGTACAGACAGACTATTTTCTAAAAACCACTTTTTCTAATCACGGGACCTCAAAACATCCGATGTAATATGATATAGAAAATTAGACACGATCGCAATACTTTCACCAGTACTAAAAGAAAAAGGAAAATTTAATGAAACTAGAGAATAGTCATAGAAATGTTTCATCTATGTTTTGAGATTGTGAAAGCAAGACACCAAACTATAGCAAAATAATTACTGTCATAACCGCGCTTTTAGAGCTGAGCGTAACTCTTTCAGATTGTGTACCAGTGTCTTTGTACCAACTCCAACAATATGTAGGGGGATATGTTCAAAAATCATTCAGTTTACTTTTAAGCCAAAGCTCCCATATTTTATATATATATATATATACAATATATATGTTAGAGGCTTTATCAATGGCTCTGTGTCTGTGTGTTGTGGGGGGAACTCACTCTGCCTTTGTGGGGGGGGAAGCCTCTTTTCATTCAACTCCCACTTCTTCTTCTGCTATTTCCCGCACTCAAACCAAAACCTCGTAAATCTAACCTGTCCTTAACAAACCTTCTCTTGTTATTTCCTCCACCGGTCCATTCTATATGCCTCCTATGTTCTATCTTTCTCTCTTGATGGTAGTTCCGTATAGTCTGTATGTATAGTTAATACTCTCTCTAAAATTCTACTAGAACTGCCTACTAACAACACATATACTATCCAGACCAAAACATACATACACACGTACACACTAACCAGTTTGTTATAGAAATACGTACATTTGTGCGCTAGAGCTCCATGAGAAAGAGCTCTGTGAACTATAGAGACACTAGAATATAAAGAGCCCCCCTCACATACAATCCTATATGCCCTTCTCTAGGATCCCTTCACTATATATACTTCAGCTTCATCATCTCTAACAGAAACATATGCAGTTCTCAACAACAGCTTCAGCAGCCCATAACGCAGCACAGCAAATTATACTTTTATTAAACAAAACAGATATATTATATATATTTAATACAAATTTTAATAAGTGCCAGCTGATAATAATGGAAAAAAAATCTGGTGTGATACACTCACATAATTTAAGTTGTAGCTCTTTGTATGTGTAGATGATATAACAAGTTTCAAGAAAATCGTTGGAGCCATTTTTGAGAAAATTGCGAAAAAGTGAAAAAAATAATTTAATAAAGGCGTAAATCAAACGCACGATCACGGTCATCCGATTTGTTAAAACTCAGAATTTCAACAACACATTTAATTCTTATTAACTTTATTTAGATGACAGTATTGTATAGTAAACTGAAATAGTACTTTAAAGGAAAAATCTATCGCCACCCTTCAACCACAAGTGCCCTTAAATAAATTTTCGCAGAGAAATATTTCAAATAAAAGTTGTAGATCTTTGCATGTGTTTGACGTAGGAAGTTTGAAGAAAATTGTCGGAGTTATTTTTGACAAAATTGCGAGAAAGTGAAGAAATTATTTAGTAAAGTGCTACTTCCGATTAAGGAATTTTGATACATAACTCACTGTAGATCCCATGGTGATACCTAAACGAAATATCAAGTTTGAACTTTCTGCGATTCTTCGTTTTTGAGTTTAGTTTATGCTGTCCAATATATATATATATACCGTTTTCTAAAAATCACTTTTTTGGACTCGCAATACTTCCTCTTACTAGGGAGTAAGAGAAAGTAAAAACCACTGAGTAAAGTGGTACTACTGGTTGAGAAATTTTGACAGATGACCGACTGTGGGATCCCATGGTGATACCTGAGCGCAATATCAATTTTGAATGTTCTACGATTTTTCACTTACACAAACTTTCAGCTAAGCTGTTCACATACACTCACCATTTTCTAAAAACCACTTTTTTGTACTTTGAGGTGTTTAAAACGGATATTTCCGGTGATAACAAGGTATCGAAATTTGGCTCGATTACAATACTTCCTCTTATTAGGAGTAAGCGAAAGTAATAAACAATTATATATCCAAGTGTCTGGAAATAAAAATTTGTTTATACGTTTGTTGCAACAGAGCCTCAAACTGGTTTGTGATTGTCTGCAGCTTGCCCAGTGATAGAAATGCGTTCAAGCGAGATTCAAATCGATTTCAAATTAAATAATCAGATGTTCCACCTAAATCACAAACCAGTTTAATACTAGTTTGTAGTCGAACAGAGCATTTAGAGAATCAAGTCGTGTACTAACTGGCTGGGCAGTAAGTCGCCTTCACTTGATTCAATGCAGAAAAGTTATAGACTTTTTTTTTAAATAACAAAAGAGCGTTCCGACAACATTCCAATTCAAATTAATCATCATACAAATCTGTACTCAGTTGACAACCGATCAGAAACTGCTAGTCGAAACAAACGTAATGTATTACGTGCTCTTATTGCTGCTGTTTTCGCGAATGTGTCTAATTTTCGAAATATGTCTATGCAAATAAATATCTGAAAAACGAAAGAAACAAACTCAACAGGAAGTTGCAGAGTTTAGCTCGGAAACGACTCCAAAGGATTTTCTTCAAACTTCCTTTTCAGTTATATTAGTAATAAATACTTAAAAATAAATATTTTCTGGAAAAATTGAATTTTACTGTTTACTTAATAGTTTTAATCAGTAAGGAGAGGGTAGAGTGACGGAGCGAATAATGTACGTTGTTGGCTGGTAGTGTGATGAATGTAGGTGGAGTTGGCTGTGTGATTCGCTTGGGAGTGATGTGACCAATTAGAACAGTTGCTTGTGCTAACGGTGGTGAGCAAGTAGTGTGGCTTTAGCTTGGTGAACCTTTCAAAGTTGACTGATTTTTACTCTTTTTTTTCTTAATTTATCTGGTGACTGAATTTATACCTCTTGAGGGTCGGCCTTATTCAATTTATTCTGTTACCGCCAGAGACAGGCTGTCGATAATGAAGCCAATATATTGTAGTGGACGTGACAGACGTGTAATGCATGGTTGATGGGCACTTGGAGGGAGGTAGTGGCTTTTTGCGGTTCCTAATGAGTCTAGGATTTCCTTGGCTAAATTTTCCCGTTACATTTCACCTTTTTTTTTTCTTTTTTTTTTAAAACAAAAATACTTCCTAATCTAAAAACTGTGAGTCATATTTTAACGTCAAACTATATCAGCTTAAATAATATATATAAATATACTACTACAATAATACTAAAACTATTGGTAATACTAAAATACTTAATACTAAAAACTTAATTATAATATAAACAAAGTACACTAACACTAAAAATACTAAAACCTTTAAATTAGAAAATCGCAAAAGAAAATGAAAGTAGATGAACCTAATCTTTAGAACAAAAAAAAAAAAAAAGAATCAAGAGATAATGAAAGAGAAGAGATTTAAGCGAAGAGTAGTATTGTGGTGAGGATTTCACATGGCGGACGTTAAGCCTCATCTTTTGGTAAGCCAGTAATGCCAAGCAAAACAGTAGCTAAACGAAGAAACCAAAGCAGCGCGCTTTAGTAATTAATATTTTCGACTGACTGTCAACAAAGGTAGGCTTAAATTTTAGCCCACAAACCTTTTTTTGGAGAACGATTGTAAAGTTTTTCTATTTACTCTCTCCATTTCCAAATCTTAAGTGAAAAGAGGATTTAAGAATAATAATAACAAAAAGAAATCACTGTTTTTTGTGTAAGAAATCGTGATAACAGTTCATTTTCTCACTAGCAATAATGGCTACATAGAAGCGATTATTTTATGTATTATAATAAATTTCTTTCTGAGAACAATCTGTTGTGAAACAGTTACACTACTTTCTCTTACTGCGACTTTTATACAATTATAAAAGTGACAGATCTAAATATAATGATGTTCAGTAGCACACACTTGAATGTGACTTACTTGAATATGATTAAACCATAATCCAGTAGTCAGTGCCTAAGGTTATATCTCGAATTTCCTTTGTATTCAAACCATTTTTAATTTGTAACATTTTCCCGGGAAAATTTATTTTTGGGGTTTTCGGTGAAGCAGTAGCGCTACCTCTCCTCTAGAGCAGGGGTGTCCAATCTTTGAGTTGTCTGGCTCACATTGAAAGAACTATCTTGGGCCACAATAAAATATAAACATTAATGGTAGCCGATGAGCAAAACTATAATTTTCCTGATATCCGGTACTAAATTATTTCAATTCATATTACGAAAGCCGTTCAGGATAGAGATTGTTAGATCAAGATATCCATTTGCAATTACTTATCTAAGTAACAAAATTCATTAATATATTAAACATTTTACTATAAAAATAAAAGTGGACATCATCAAACTGGTGGCTTGGCTGACTTTGTATTTGGTCCGCTGGAAGTAGTTACAAATCTCGGTAAGGTCTCAAGGTGCTCATATTTTGGTTCTAAGTTTACTTATCATTTACTTTGTCTTTGAACATAGTTGCTCAAAATATTGTTGCAAAAAAGTGAAGATATGAATAAGGCAGGTGAGTGATATTTATCTCTGGGTAGATAGGAGTTATAAAGTCCAGTCTTTAAATTGAATATCAGATTGTAGCTGTATATGTTCTCTTTGAAAATAAACCTGTAATATCTAAGCAACTATAAACTGATGACTGTGTTTCCTATTGTGAAAACCTTATTAAAAAGACATACGAGCCGCCGACATATTTCTCCTCTCTCCTAGGGGAGCAAAGGCCACCTCAAATATATGTGAATAGTATTAAAAAGCATTAGTAAATTACTTATTTAGGTTAGTTTCAAGTTATTTGTTAGGCCTCCTTCAAAGCCGTCCTGAGCCGCATGCGGCCCGCGGTCCTGGGGTTGGAACCCCTGCTCTAAAAACCACTTCAGTATAGTGTTTGGTACCGCCACCTGTAGAATAATCTTTATATATATTTAGATCTATTGCCAGAATTCCAAATTTAAAGAAAATCGGTGTCAATTTACGGAATAAGTTTATTGAGTTTTATTATTTTGGAATGTTCTGGAAAATTACTTCATTTCCTTTTTTTTAACTAATTGCACAGATACAAACATAACTTTTATCAGTATCTTTTCTCCGAAAAATTTGATTTTTAGAAGTTCTGTGGAATTTTGTGGCGTTAAATTTCAAATATTTCATGAGGTTGGTTCAATGGTATTGGCGTTTCCTTCTGCACTCTAATGTAGTTACATTTCTTCTCTCTGCCGTAGGTATTTGTCCCCCACCACTATCTCTGTATTTATGTCAGGACAAATGAGTAAAATTTGAAATGTAAAGGAAAATTGCCATTTGACAGCAGTTAGTGAATGAATCGTTTAGAAAATCGATTTTTGGTTGTTTAAATGTAGAAACATGAATGAGTGGAATTATGATGTTTAAATTGTTATATTTGTATATGATAAATTAAATATTTATTTTGTAAATTACAAGTGTGTAGATAATGTTTCAATTTGGAAATAAATATAATAGATGTGAATGTTGGCAGCCTTGATATTTAATCTCTGGAAAAATAAAAGGTAATGGAAAGGTATGAGAGGAAGTGAAAGTGTAATCATGGTAAAACCATTATTTATGGTTATGTTTATATATTTAGTTCATTGAGTAGAATGAAAATATACGTCAAAAGGAAAGGAAAAAGTGGTCGAATGATGCATTATTGTTGAGGAGAATTGTGAGTGGGTGGGTAGAACGCCATTTCAACATCTACCTAGCACACAACCAGGGTATGAGGTATTTAGCATAGCCCCTTAATGCTGTTAAAAAGATATTGGGATGGAAAGGAAAGATGGGTTTACCGCAACTAAACCACGTATTTAATACTCCTTTAAAAGAAATTAAAAAAAGTAAAAAAAAAGAAAAGCCTGGTGTTCAGTATACTCCAGTTTGCACCAGACATCCTCTACCTAGTTCTCCTACACACAATGTAGAACCATCAACTCTAACCACTAAAGCCAGTTGTATAAAATAATTTATCCGCAGAATGGATATCCGCAGTGATAAAAAGCTTAGAGAATGAGCGAGATGGGAGGGAGGAGATTTGTGGTACTAGTGCGAGTGCGCGTGTGCGACAGACCAGGATGAGCAGCAAGAGATAAAAGGAGAGAGAGAGAGAGAGAGAGACACGCTCTGAAGACCAGGCTGTGTGGAGAGAAAAGACTATTAAGTTGACAATTTCCAGGGTAGCTGGGTTAAAAAAAAAACAAAAAACAAATTCGCGGCTTGCCTAACTCCTCCTCCAATGACTACGACACTTCCAAAATATATCCTAGCAATACCCAAATTGAGTGTTAATAAATCAGATTGTAAGTGTTTAGGATGGGGCCCAAACCATTGCTGACATTGCCATCCGAATATCCATAGTCCTCTGAATGATCACGAAAAGGAAGAGGAAGAAAAAAAAAGCCAGAATCCTATCTGAATGAATTATCAATAGGGTGATGAATGGCTCGGGAATAAAAAAAAAACGGCTCAAGGGGAGCCAGCTCTCCAAGTAAGAGAAGCTCCCTTAGGGCTAAAGACATTTCCTAGTTACACCGCCCACCTTCGTCCTCGCTTTCCTGTAAGCCAGATATAAATATCAGGTGGTGTTCTGCTAACCCGTTGTGACCGTTAACCTGAATACGTAAATATAAAAAAGATAAGAAGGGCTTCCGTCTTTTATCTATGCTTTTCCTGCCGGAACTTTCCATAGAAAATAAAAAAAGTAAAAAAACATGCTGGTCCTTTTAATGGAATTAAAAAAAAAAATGATATAAATTGATTTTTCCTTTCCTTTTTTAAAAAATAAATAAATAAATTTAATTTAAAGTGAAATATATTAGAAACTCTGAAATATTTACACCATTTTCCATATTGATTATACATCCCCAGATTTTCATCAAAGATTCATTCTGTTTATGCACTACCACCGCATCTGACACGAAGGTTTCGGGAAAAATCGATCTACCGGAAGTGCAATATTAGTGATTTGTTGTTTTGTTTTTTTAATAGTTTTTCGCGAAATTCAAGAAAACGGCTCCTACGATTTTCTTTAAACACTACCTACATACATAAATAGCTATAATTTTTATTTACTTGATTTCTTGGGATTTTTTCTCTAGGAACAGTAGCGTTTTGCTTCCCTCTAATGTGCCACATCAGTACAATGTATGGTTTCACATCATGCAATATAATATTAATATACATTAGAAGCATTGATAAAATTTCAAATTTGAAGGGTACAACCCATAACAATTTTTTTTTTTTGTGTCCCCCAGCCCATTAAACATTTTTACACGTTGTAATTTTAAAGAAACTTCTATTAATTAAATTATATTATTTGGAGTGAGAAAAATTCATGTGGATGTTTTACATCCGATTTTTTATAGTAAAATATAGGAAAGAAGGAGTTTATGAACCCTAGTGTCCAGAGTTGGGGACCACTAGAATGAATTCAGAGAGATTGGTGAGCTGTGTTAGGGGGAAAAATCAACTCATTTTATACTTTCTTTTATTGCAAAGTATGAGAGAGGATGTACAGGGATTGTGTAAAATAAAGCACGCACCTCACTATATATATATCTCTCTCTCGCGGTGTGTGTGAGACAGACAGAGAGAGCAAAATATTTGAAAAACGAAAAATCACAGATTTTGTTGAATATTTCTTATCTCATTTTTCGCGATTTTCTCGAAAACCAAATTTCGAAACGAAAATCTCGAAAAAACAATTCTGCAGAAAAAAAAATATTGATATTTTTTGAAAGCATGAGTTTTTGTATTCAGAGAAAAAAATGAATTTGGGTAATCAAATGTTTTATTAGAGGATTTAAATTAAAAACCTGATTATTATAACTGCATAACTGCTTGTACAGTTATAAAATAACCTACGGCGCAACAGTCCAGAAGGACCAAGGCTTGCCAGACGGCGAGGGGTCATGCCGCGTTCCCTCGACGTTTAGTTCTGATCTTCGCTACCTAGATGCGTTACCAACTGTAGTTTCCCACTTTTTCTAACGATACTTGGTAAACACCGAAATATTAAACATTATCTTACCAATATATTTCTGTGCTGGGTTAAAATTTTGGGAAAAAAAAATAGGTACTATACTAAAATCAGGACGAATAGTTAGTTTTATTAAAGACAGAATATGGAGCAAAGTTCTGCAATATGAATTTTTTTGGCTATGGAGTGATAGACATTACACAGCTTGTTTACCGAGCAACTGAGTTGCAATGCTTAGTTTACCCTGTATCCCCTCTCAAAGATTCGAGCCCATAACTCTTACATTCTTTTCAGTAGTGCACATAAATGTCAGTAGGAGTAAAGTTTTTGATTTCTTTTATTTAAGTATTGTTTGTAAATGGTTCGCATTCCATTGTGTAGTCCAAGATATCGTTTAGCAAGCGCATGAAGCTATGTACGATTTAAGGATGAACTTTAGAGAAGAGGCACATGATGCCTATTGATATTAACAGATTTATTATTACGTCTTAATCTTTAATAAATTCTCCAGCTGTTTACATTTCTTGTTCAAAATAAATCATAATTGAAATATTCTTGTTCTTGTTATCAAGAATTAGCAGTAAGTCAAGTAGTATTTCTGTTCAAGTAGTAGACATGAACACTAAGTATATAGTTTATTTATAAAACATAAACACACCCCAGCAACCGAGCTCGTCATTGTGTGTTTGCACTGTCTGTTTACTGTGTCAACTACCTGCGTCAGCATTCCCTCCTTCAACCACTACTACTGCTACAATTTTGCCGCCTAAAAAAATACATAAAGTAAACAAGAATCCAATGCATACACCCAAATATAAACGTAAACAACTTAATATTCGTAGAATAGTTACTATATTATTTTATGTATTATACAATTTTGAACATCTATTTGGGAAATGTTTCATTACCTTCCCATACATGATTTTTAAGCTGTTTTCACGATTTTCTCGAAGAAGGCACCAACGATTTCCTTTGAACTTGATATTTGAACTAATATGGAGGAGCTATAACTTTTATTTTCAATATTTTTTCAGGAAAAACTAATTTTAGTAGTGTTTTCCGGAAGGGGAAACTTAGGCTTTCCTGTAAAGTACCATTCCGTACATTTCCGATTCTATCGAGGCCTATAGTACACATTAACTAACCGTCAATTCATTTATTATGCTACTTTATCTTCTTGTTTTAAAACAGAATTCGGCTTAAATAATTTAGTTCAGTTTATGTTCAAAATGTCCCAGAAAATTTCAAAGGAAGTTCTGGAAGTTAAGGAGAGGTGACACTTAAAGAGAAATTGTGACGTGAAACAATCTTTTTCTTTTCTGTGACTTTATCTTTCTCTAATTAACAAACACAAATTAATCAACAACTTTTACTCCTTTCTTTTTAAATTAAAACGTTACAATGTTTAGTTGGGCTGGCCATAAAAATGATGGTGAGGTTTTACTTGCATACGACGATCAAATATACGAGGAGTCAACAAAGCTTGTGCAAATTATATTTAAACTAACTGACAGAAGACTCCAGAAACAATATTTTTTAGAAAAATGTTATGAATAAAAAGTGATACGTTTGTATCCATGCAGCCAGCATTCCAAGTTTCAAGGAAATTGTTACAAATCTTTTCGAGAAAATTCCAAATAACTCAAAAACCTATTCTGCAAAATCGCACTTCTGGTTAAGCGATGTTCTTCAAATATGAAATTCTATCAATATTTCTAATTATGGTAGATTCTTCTCGACCGTTACTTGTATGAAGGAAAGGATTTTGAGTTTCGGTCTTTTTTTAACCAAAAATAAAAAAAAACTTAAATTTTTGCCAACGTTTCGACAAATATATTGTCTTATTCAAGGCATAAAAATGTGAAAAATGTTGAAAAGAAACACTTTTCTCTGTGTTGTTGAGGTGTTCTCAACTTTTTAGTTCTAAATTTTACATAAGTTTTCAAGTTGGATATGTTTTAAAGATTTTTTATTAGTTTTTATATTTTTTATTTTTTATGCCTTGAAAAAGACAATATATTTGTCGAAACGTTGGCAAAAATTTAAGTTTTTTTTTATTTTTGGTTAAAAAGACCGAAACTCAAAATCCTTTCCTTAATATTTCTAATGATTGTAATGTTATTTTATTAACAAAACCACATATTATACTGAAGTGGAAAGCATCACACTTCTGTTTCTCCAAAACCCCCCAAAAATCAAGTTTCCCGGGAAAATGTTACAAATAAATGTAATAGGTACCTCTGTGTGTAGATAGGTACCTCTGTGTGTAGATAGGTACCTCTGTGTGTAGACAGGTACCTCTGTGTGTAGATAGGTATCTCTGTGTGTAGATAGGTACCTCTGTGTGTAGATAGGTACCTCTGTGTGTAGATAGTATACGAAGTTTAAAGAAAATCGTTGGAGCCGTTTTCGAGAAAATCACGAAAAATTGAATTAACGTTTCGATAAAGTCGCACTTCTGGTTTTCGGATTTTGCTCGAAATCTTCTTGTTTGATATGGTGGTGGTTCAAACTTGGAATACCATGTTTGAGATTCCTGCGACTTTTCATTTTTGAGATTCTGTTAACACATACACATCCCACTTGAAAGTGACGGTCGGTCAGTTAGGATTTGTTGGTAAGTAAAAGGGAGAACGCCATTGAGCTTCCACGATCGAGGGGTTTGCGTCCAGGAATGCAGCCGAACAGGTCTCCTTCTGCTCAAGGGAGTAAGCAATGGCGTCTACCAACGCGCAATGGAGAAGTGCTATTGACAGAATATGTTTATATATGAATTTATTTCTTTAAATTTCCTCAAAATTTATTCAGATGTTTTTTTTCTCTAAACTAGGAATGTTAACTACACAGATATAAAGTTATCAGTATATATCAAACAATTGTCCGGAATAATTGATTTCAGGATTTGAACTAGGACAGCAGTTACAAATTTCTGTGGGGTCTTGCAAATGGCATCTTGGATGTCTATAGCACTGTTCAGCAATAGTTTAAACAGTTAAATTAATGTTAGGTTACCAAAAATTTAATTCGTTTAGTATAGGTTTTAACTTTCAATTCAGACTAATCAGAGAAATACACAACATATATTTAATTATGTTATATATATATAATATGGGGAATAGAAAGTATATGAAAGAACTAATTGCCGGTGAAGGGGATGCTGGACTGGACCAGTTCTCTATTTTCCGCTTCATTATTTTAACACACCAATCTCTAAACTAGCGCTCTCTGCCCAATTTCATTTCTCCCTTGAGGAATATAAACTGTTTTTGTTTAAAATTTATACTAAAAGTTTTTACTATTAAAATACTTTTATATAAATTCAGTAATAAAAGATTAAAATGGAATTAAAGTTGATTTATTTAAAGTTCCTTTAGTTAATCCTTTTATTTAAGAAATGTTTTATTTATAAATAAAAACAGAATTATATTAGATAAATCCAGCACAATCAAACCGGCTGAAAAATAATAGATGTTTATCAGAAATGCATGTTTTAAAGCTCCAAGATGAAAAACTATTTGTGCGAAATATTTACACGTCTTCCTCTGACAATTTAATAGAAAGATTGTCTTCAAAATTATAATGTTTACACAACTGTTTGCAATTATATGGTGTTGGCCCCTCCTTAAAAAAGGTGGTGAGAGTAATCATGAAGGTGGTATACCTGAGTGTAACTAATATGAGATTGCCATTTCAACCAATAAAGATTGTACCATCAGTTTAAACTTTTATCTAACTAACCGGTCCCTAAGAATCCCCCATAAATGAGTTTTACCAGAAGAATGTTTAAAAAAAAAAGTGATAGGTTTATATTTGTGCGATCAGTATTCCTACTTACAGTCGTTTACCAGAATATTCCAAAACACTCAGAAACTTATTCTTAAATAATACCGCACTTCTGGTAAACCGATTTTCTTCAAATTTGGAATTCTGGCAATGCTGCTTAAGTATATAATTGGTGGCAGAACCATATGTTGTTTTGAAGCTAAACGCTAATGTTCCCGTAGAACGCTTAAAACAAACGAAATCCTTTTTTCGGGAAAATGATCAAATAAAAGTGATACGTATACAAAGTTTAAAGAAATTCGACTCCTTTCAGTAAATTTGCACTTCTGGTTGATGGATTTTTGGAACCGAAACGTTGGTGCAAATGCGCTGAAGTACCTAATCGGAACACCAAGTTTGAGCTTCCTACGATTTTTCCTTGTTGCTATATTTTGTTCACAACCAGTATACACACAGACTATTCGCTAAAAACTTTTTTCGTACTCAGAAGCTTCAAAACTTATATTACCGTTAAAAACTCAATTACGAAAATGTTGACACGATCGCAATATTACTTCTAAATAGAAGTATGAGAAAGTAATAAAAAAAAAAAACTATTTAAATTCAATTTGGGAGGGTGGAAGGGGTCGATTGAAGTAATAGTTCGTCCTTGCACTGCTTTTTTTTTCTCTGTTCGTTTTCTTTGTTTTCAATTTCTCTCTCAGGTTAGACACTTTAGAAGGTAATAAAATAAGTAGAGAAAGTGCTCTTGGAGATAAAACAACTGGCGCAGATTAGGGAAGCTGCGGTGGGCCGGGATAGCCGGTTTGCGAAGCGAGGTCACCTGGCCAATCCATTGGGAATAAAAAAAAAATAAAAACTAAAATAAAAAGAAAAACCTTTGAATGAGAATGTAGGTGAGAAAGCGAGCGTTGTGTGAGTTTAAGGGAAACCCCCTTAGTGGAGAGGGAGCGATAGAGAAGGTGAAAACTTTGAGCCCAATAAGTTTTTCTTTGGGTCCACCTCCTTACATTGGTCCCTTTAAATGTATAGGGCCTTTTGTTCACAAGTTATTCTTTTACAGATTTCCCTGTCTCAATTTTCCTAATCATATAACTTTTCCACAGTTTCATTTCCAACACACATAGTAAGTTATTTATTAGATACAGTTTTTTCCAAATTCTTCATTGCCCAGCTGATTATTAATAGTAAAAAACCGTTGTATTAAAAATAAATGACCGTTTTTCATTAAAAAAAATTAATTATCTATTCCATTTTACTGGAGGGAAGAGAAGAGAGCTAGCGATTTTTTTTACAGAGGTAATACCTTTCATGCATTTATTAACGTTCAAAATATAGCCCATTGTGATTGACTACTGTAAGCCACCTTTCTACCAGCTGTTGAATCCCTCGCTGATACCAATTCTTGGGTTTGGAATAAAAAAAAATCTCCTGATTCCAGTTTCAACTTTGGTGAAGTTACTGAATTTTCTGTCGCAAAGGAAGTTCCATGGACTGAAACAATTGGTAAATGTATGAGTCCGGACTTTAGGGCGGGTGTAAAAGAAGTTCAATGCCATCAAATTCTTAATGTTTGCTTTTATTCTGAAAGGAGATGTGTGGCCGATCATTATCTTGCTGGAGTAAAACTTGTTTTCGATTGACCAAGCTGGATAATGCTGGGCCATTTTTGGGTATATTCGATCTAGTTGTTTGCAGTAAAGTTTCGAATTCATGGAAAGTCTGTCGGAAACGAATTCTTGATGAATTACTCCTTGAAAGTTCCATAAAACCAAATTACTCTTTTGCACCTACCAGAAATGCCGTTTGACCGCGATCCAACCATTGATTACCTGCCTCAGAATAACGCCAGTAAAGACATTTCTCAACATGTGTAACTACTTTTTTTTTTTAGAAGCGCATGCCAAATAGAATTTTCAAGAGAAGTTGGCAAGTATACATTCTCCTGGTAGCCGGTTGAGGTGTAAGTTCAAGCGGCACTATCCTACATCTTCTTTTACCTATACTTTAGTAGGGAGATGGCGGATAACGCTGTCTATAGGCACTGCCAGTGCTGCAGCAAGTGCACAACTTACGGTAAGATATAGACTTGACAACTTCCCATAAAGCCACATAAACGCCACATGATGGCCGTTCTAAACCTGTCTTCCTTTCTAAGATCGTTTCTTCTTCTTCTTCTTCAATGGCGCTAAAACTCAGTAACAGTCTTGGCCTCCTCAAGACGGGCCAGCCTGGCATCTCTTTCCTGCGCAGCCGCCCTCCACTTGTGGAATCCAAGCATTGCTCGCAACACAATCCTGCCCGCCTGGGACATTGTACAATGCAGCAAGTTGCAGCTTTCTACGATTATTTTTATTTTTGAGATATTTTTTCGCACACAGACACACAAACATATGTATGTCAACATAAGTATCTAAGCGAGAACATGTATTTCCGGTGAGAAACGCCATTTCCAAAATATGAGATGATCGCAGTAGCAAATTTTACAGCAGTAAGAGAAAGTAGCACTTTTTCTAGTTCAGGGACCACAAACATGTATTTCTGGTAAAAAAAAAAAAAAAACAAATTTAATGCATGACAAGTTGGCAATACTTTCACTTACAATAGTCGGAAAGTAAAAAATAAATAAATAAATTAACGAAAAAGAGACTACCATTCATTGGAAAAATATATTTACCATTTTTAAATCTTTCCGATTACAACTAATTCTCATTGATAATAATGCTTTCTTTTCTATAACCACACTTAAATTCCATTCAACACTGGCCAGCTATTCAATTGATTCTTAAAAGGATTTTAATTTGCCATTTAACTAATTTAAAATTATTTCATATTTTCTTTAATTAGATGATACTCAAATGAATACACTTTCTCATTCAAATGAATCAATTAAATTTATTTAATCTGCTGTGGAGTGGCCGATCTTCCCTAAGTTCAACGTTCTCTAAAAGTCTTGGCTGGGAAAATTATCATTTTCTTGCTTCATATTTTTAGGTATTTCCAATTCACTTTAGCTAACGAGGTTTACTCCAGGATACTCCACATTTACTTTTTGTTCATTTTTTTTATTGTATTTTTCTTTGAGTATTTTAGGAAAAAAGAAATATTATGGAAGTATTTAACTCATTGGGTTACATAAATACGCGCCTGATAGTCAGTGAAGAGGATTTTGAAGAAACTAAATATGAATTCTTTCTCTCTCTCTCTCTCTAATAGATATTCAACAAAGGGATATCGTAAAGGGATATTTATTAATGATTTTTTTTTTCTGATAGAGATCATTTTTGTGGTTAACATTAAAGAAAAAACGTTTCCAATGAGATGTAGGTTACCAATAATAACAGACCAATGCAGAAACATGGAAATGGAACTTCTCTAGAGGCATTAAAGGAAGTTACAGATATATTTGTCAAGGCAAGCGTAGAAAATTTGCAACATTTGAATATATCATGCGCTGCAAAGAAATTGGAAAACGAGGATCCCCATTATAATGTTGTAACGAAAAATTACGTTATTATCAATAAAATATTTCCAAAAAAAAAAAGTGAATTAAAGCAAAAATTTTTGAGCTTTATAGTTTCGATTTAAATGTAATAAAAATAAGCGATCAATACTTAGGTTGAAGGAACTTTTATTAGAAAACATTAAGAAAGAGTGATAACTCTCCGTTATCAAATTCAGCTCTAAAGATGCGCCAAATTGTTTTGGAAAGTTGATTTCAATGTATTGAAATTCCCATGGGAATCGAAACAAGACCTGTCTATTAGTGTGAGCCATAGCAGCCGCACTCCTTCTGTAAACTTTATATTTTCCTTAACTCTGTCATTTTGCAAAAAAAAGAATTTATGAAGATTTGCGCAGACTTAATTTCATAAATTTTATGTTCTCTGATTTGTAATAAATTAGTTTAAATACGCAAGATATATTGATGCTAATCAATTTCTTTTCAGTTTCTCGATGGGAGGAAACGGTGCATGGAAGTGATTGGGCTATTTCCCTAGGATTTTATTGCCCAGCAGAAGGGAATCGGTAAACTTTTGATAGATTAAGTCTGGTAATGGTTCTCCTGTTTATTATAGTCTTGACTTATTATCATTTTTCTTTGAAGTAGCCTTAAAGATGGTCCAGGGCACATTAGTCTAATTTGTAAACTAATTCGTATAATCGTAATCAAATAATTTTCTTTTGTTTTATTAATAAAGGCCTTCAATGAAGAATGTTATAATTAGAATGTTATAATTCTCCTGCCAGAGAAAGATGCAAGATTTACTTGTACAATATACAAGTAATTTGATCATATTTAATCAATAAGTCACCATGAAATTCAGTACTGAATCTATTGCGTATAAGATTAAACAAAGGGATACCTGATACTTGTACATATCAAACGTAACTATCACACAGTTCACAACCAGCATTATAATTCAATATTTCTAGTTGTTGTGGTTCAACACTTCTACCTTATTTATATACCTATTAATATTGTTAATAATTAATAATCATTTAAATCATCAAAAATATATAAAAGCTCAATTAAAACTAATAATTGTCTATTTAATTGTTTGGTCATTATACAGGTAACTTTTGCTTTATTTTGTAACCAAGTGTGGAGTGGTAGGGGGCATAACAACGCTCGCCTCAGTACGAAAAAGTTTGATGGAGTGGGGACACTCCGCTACTGGCTCTGATGTAGTACGTTTGTATATAGAAGTGCATGTGAAAAAAGATTTATCTAATACTATACCTAATTATCTAATCTATTATACGGATTTCTTGCTTACATTCTTTCTCTCTGTTTGTTGTAAATATATTCATTATAAAGTAAAAGTGAATTATCGCATGAACTCAGCCCTTCTCACCCTAGCATAGCTGAGGATTTTAATCTACTTATAAGGACTGGTGAGTTATCTTTAACGATCTTTAATAGACGAATTTTCGAGAAAATTCAGCACACCCACCAGAAATGGTTATAAATAGTGGCGCCCAACGAAAAGGGGCTTGAGAGGCGAAAATTCATTTCTTGTAAATAGTTATAATTTCTTTATTAGACAGTAAGTAATTAATCCTAAGGAAAAAAAAAAAGATAAATTATCATTTTCATATTATTACAAATTAATTACTGTATTATATTACACATATTTCTTAGGAAAAAAAAAAAAATTTCATTATTAGTTTAATGTGAGAGATTTACATTTCTGTTAACTAATTTAAAAGAAAATTTAATTAAATTACTAGTATTAAATAGTATAAATTGTACTAGTAATATAAAAGAGAACTATATCTGAGCGTAATTTTATTAAATTATAAAAAATTAAAATAAAATAAAAAGTTAAAAATAAATTATTTTTAGTAGAAAAGTAAGAAATACTGAAGTATTGTAGTTGTTTACTGTGCGAGAGTTCAAATTAGTTGCTTTTATCTATCAAAACAAGTATTGTGATTTCTTACTACAACTACACTAACAAGTTATATAAATAATCACTAGCTTCAATAAACATCAGAAAATTCTGAATAATTCAATAGAAATATTCAATAGAAATCTATTGAAATGTTATTTTGAAATTAATGTAACAAAATTAAATTTTGGAAATTTAAATTATTTTCATTTTTCTATTTCTTCAGTACTTTCGTATTCCAGAACTAATTTTATTAAGGCTTAAATCATTAAAATAACTCCATTAGGAAAAAAAATTTAAGACGCTAGATATAATTACTTTAATTTATCCAGCATATGGGGTTTATTCTATAATTATCTAAGAATTTTGATGGTAACAAACGAGGTAAATGATTTATTTCTTATAAGTTATATTACTCTATTTTTCGATGTTCTAAGAGGAATCTTTTCCAATTTAGCTAACTCTCTTATAACTTCGAAGAAAATTATTTATTGTCACTTCTACCTAGACAAAATTTAGTTCACTAAGTGAATATTAAAAACAAAAAAGAGATAAATATAAAAAAAAAAAAAAATTGAGATAAATAAAACAATGAACGTACTGAATGAAATAAACTGTTACTTAATTTTTGTTTTATTTATCGACTGATAACTTAATTACCTAATTTATCGAATTTAATTCATCTTTCTTTGTCTATTCCTTAACAAATTTTAAATATATTTAACTTGAGGTGTATGATAGTTTAATTTTATGAAATATTTACGTATTCTTTTACTTTAGATAAGCTATATGCACTTAAATAATTAATTATGCATTTAAAGAATGGGCAACGAAATAAGGTATGATTAATATCATTATGTATTTTTACTTACTATTATGCTTTTGTTCTAAAATATCTTGCATGAAGTATTGACATTGCCTTATCCTTTGCTTAATTAATAATTATCACATACTTTGCATATTGATTTGCTTCTTATGTTCGCTTATGTACTATTACTTTATTATCTTCTTTGATTTAACTGTAACTATTTTATGCCTTATCTATTTTTTTATTCATAAACAATGAAGAAGATTTTCTTATTTTAATATTAATTTAATGATTACAGGCATTTAACTGACTTTATTTTTTGAATTATAATTATTAATTTTAAATTTTAGTTCATTATTATTTCCTTGCAGAGAATCTTGTTCAATTATTTTCACTAATTGTATTTTTGTTCTTATTTCTTTCATTTAGTAAAATAAAATAAATTTTGTAAATAGTTTAAAGTTAAGAAGTTCTTAGAAAGAAAAAAAATTAATCGAAGTAACACTATTTTTCATATACAGACACACGTTTTATTTCTCTAAGTATTATTATTTGCATGAATCTGGAATGCTATTTTTTCATTTCTTTTGGAATTTAGTTTTATCTTTTCTTTTCTATTCAGTTCCTAACTTTTCCTTCCCACTTCTATAAGTACTACGATCCCTCGGCGAATGTCAATTGACAGTACCCTCTCTCCTGAGGAACCTCATTTAAATTGGCTTTATTATTGGAAGAAAGAAGAATTACTGGAATTTAACAAGCGTTGGAATTTAGGGCCAAAAGACACAGTTGATAACCTTAGGGCTCGAATTAAAACATTTTTCTTAGAAAACCCTTGGCTTTGGACCGTAAGTTCTACCGTATCTACTGAAGAACTCTATAGGATGCCACAACCAAAAGTTAATCCTAGTTTGAAGGAGGATCCATCTCCTACAATATCCTCATATCCAACTGATTTTAGATTTCATTTCTTCAGTTCTTTAAAATTTGACAATACCTCATCTCTCAGTGCTGAAGATTTTCTTTTGCGAATCAATGAAAAAAGGAAAGCCTCGAAAATCAGTGAGGAGGAGCTACTGTTGTATCTACCAGAACTGTTCCAGGACACTCCACTCAATTGGTGTCGCCTTGAAATAGACAATTGGACACAATGGAATGACTTTGAGACAGCTTTCAGAGCTACCTTCTTTCCTCCCAACTATCAAGAGATACTTAAAAAGGAAATTGAAAAAAGGACTCAAGGGGAGCATGAAAAGATAGTGGACTTTGTCATAAGTCTCAAAACATTAATGAAGAAATTAACTCACCCTTTGTCCGAACCCGAACAAATTTCTACCATCTATAATAATTTACTACCCAAGTACCAGCTATATATTAGGAAATCTGAGGTGACTTCCGTGGCACATCTGATGAGCTTGGGTCAAGAATTTGAAAGGATCGAAGATAGGGCGAAGACATTTCGACCCCCACCTACAGTGGATCGAAGTAGGTTTCCTGAGGCTGCCTATAAACCAAGTCCTCTACCTAAAGTAAGTTCTAAGAAGATGACTTCTGTTGCCTCAGTCCAACAGGCTTCCCCAAAGCAACAAAGACCTAAGAAACCAAAACCCAAGAATAATGCCTCTGCAAACTGTGCTAAAGAAGAAACAGGTCTTACTGCAATCGAGAAGAAGAACGATGCTGATACCTCTTCTAAGATTGTCTGCTGGAATTGCCTGGAAAATGGCCACCGATATCCAGCATGTATAAAGACTAGAACTATTTTCTGCTATCACTGTGGGACTCAAGGCATAACCCGGAAACATTGCCCTAATTGCAATAAGGGAAACTAAAGAGGGTCCAGTCTGAAGAGGTCTCCACTGACCCTGATATCTTTTCCAATGACCTCAACCCACAACCACAACAGCAACATAGACATATATCTTCCCTCACTAAAGGTGAGGATCGCTTTTTCATATCGTTGGAAGTTGGAGGAATCTCTATACCTGCACTGGTTGATACGGGAGCTAATCATTCTTATATAAGTTCCGGAGGACTGGCTCTCATACCTTCGTCAAAGATCAAAATAAGCAATATTATTCCTCACGAAGTTTCAGTCGCTAATGGGGGCAAGGAGATTGTCAAGAATGTAGTTGCCTTTATAGCCTTCATTCATGGAAGACAAGTTCAATTAAGCCTTACCCTGTTATCCACATTAACAGTACCTTGTCTATTGGGTATGGACTTCTTAAAATCGTTGGGGATAGTGATCGACGCAGCAGGAGGCTTATGGTGGTTCAGAGATCAGCCCGAAACTACTTCATCTTTTTTGACCGAACCATCCTCCAGTCCCTTTGAGGTTGCCGGCCTCAAACGACTAGCACCAGAGGAAGCAAAGCAGCTTGATTATCTTTTGGAAAAGGAAGTTGGAAGAATGGACAGTTCGATCGGGATGACCAGGATAACTGAACATTTTATCAACGTGGGAGATCACCCCCCAATTAAACAACGAGCCTATCCTGTCTCTCCGGTAATTCAGGATGAAATAAATAAGGAAGTGGACAGAATGCTACAGGAGGACATTATTGAACCTTCTTATAGCCCATGGGCAAGTCCTGTAGTAATGGTTAAAAAGCCAAATGGAAAGTATCGATTTTGCGTTGATTTTCGCAAGATCAATGGTATTACTAAACCGGATGTATATCCACTACCTAATATGACGTCGCTGCTAGATCAGTTAAGAGCGTGCCGATATCTCTCTAAGATAGACCTAGCCCACGCCTATCATCAAATACCTTTATCCATAGAATCCAGAGAAATTACTGCGTTCACAGTATTGGGTCGAGGTCTCTTTCACTTCAAGAGGTTACCTTATGGACTTTGTACCGCTTCAGCAACTTTTCAGAGACGCTTGATTCTATCATAACGCCGGATCTTGCACCGTGTTGCTTTGCCTATCTAGATGATATCATCATTGCTACAGCAACGTTTGAAGAACATCTTCATTACCTCAGACTAGTTTTGGAGAAACTGCGACAAGCCGGACTAAGATTGAATCCAGAAAAGAGCGAGTTTGCATGCAGCGAAATCCGATATCTAGGGTTCTTAATAAATGAACATGGACTACAAGTAGACCCACAAAAAATAGAACCTTTGCTTCAATATCAAGCACCCAAGAATATTCATGAACTGCGGAGACTAATCGGTATGGCGTCCTGGTACCGCCGATTCATACCTAATTTTGCTGATCGTATCCGACCCATGACAGAATTACTGAAGAAAGGAAAACCTTTCATCTGGGATGAAGCCCAAGATAATTCATTAGAGGAAATCAGGGAGATCCTAACTTCAGAACCGGTTTTGGCCAGGCCAGATTTTAGTCAGCCATTTGTTCTTCAAACTGATGCCAGTTCCACCGGCCTCGGTGCGGTACTCACTCAACAGCAGGACAACCAGGAAAAAGTGATTGCTTATGCCAGTCGAGCACTAACTAAGGCAGAAATTAATTATAGTGTAACCGAGAAGGAATGTCTTGCCGTTATTTGGGCAGTGCGCAAATTCAGGCCTTACCTCGAGGGTTATCATTTTACTGTCATTACAGATCATGCCAGTCTGAAATGGCTCAACAATCTCAAGAATCCAACAGGTAGATTAGCACGTTGGGCACTGGAACTTCAGAGTTACCAATACGATATTGTCTATCGCAAGGGATCAGCACACTCTGTTCCGGATTTTCTTTCTCGTCTTCCTGCAGAAGAGTCTCCTCCGGAAGAAGAGATCTTTCTTATTAACAATTCACAGTCATTAATGACACCTGGTATAAGACCAAAGTGGAGCAGGTACGACAACGGCCAAATGATTTGCCGGACTGGAAGATTGAGGGAACACATTTGTATCGCCATATATTGCCTGATGAGTCAAACATACCACCAGATTATTCTTTATCCTGGAAACTGGTTGTCCCAAAGGATTATATCAACCAAATTCTCCAAGAGAACCATGATCGTCCCGATGCTGGCCATCTTGGTCAGGAGAAACTTTGCACCGTATCTCCCATTTATATTATTGGCCAGGTATGCATGCCGACATCTGTAAATATGTCCGACGATGCCAGGTATGCCAAAAAATCAAACCAGTTCAGAGATTACCTGAGGGTAAAATGAATCTCGAAAATATACAAAGCCTTGGGACATTGTATCAGCTGATATAATGGGACCCCTGCCTAGATCATCAAATGGATTTTCATATCTTTTAATATTCGTCGACACATTCACTAAGTGGACAGAAATAATTCCGATCAGGACAGCCAACGCCACCAGTGTGTGTAAGGCGTTTCGACAATTTGTGGTCTATCGATTGGGAACACCTCGGACATTACACACCGATAACGGAACCCCTTTCGTAAATAAACTGGTCGAAGATCTAGCATCAAGCTTGGGAGTCACTCTCAGCAGAACACCTCCATACTGGCCTCAAGCCAATCCAGTGGAGCGAACCAACAGGATAGTCAAAAGTATAATCTCTTCGTACTTGGTAGAGAAAGAACATAAGAAATGGGATCAGTACCTACCCGAACTCATGTTTTCCTTGAATAGTTCTATCCATAGTGCCACCGGTTCTACTCCTGCATATTTGAACTGTGGACGCGAAATCCTACCTCCAAATACCTTGTATAGTAACTTAAATTCCAAACAAAAGATGGACCCTGCTAAAACTTGTGTCTGGATAAATCACATTAAAAAACTGAAAGAGTTCAGATTAATAGCGGAGTCAAAACTTTCCCGAGCTTCAGCTCATCAAAGTTATTATTATAATCGTCGCAAAAGAATTGTATCATTTAAGGAAGGCGATTTAGTTTTAAGACGATCGCACCCATTATCTGCGGGCGATCGTGGGTTTGCCAGTAAGCTAGCGCCCAAGTTTGAAGGTCCGTTCCGAATAGGGGAACGTAAATCCTCGAATACTTTTGGTCTGGAGGCAGAAGACGGCCAACCAGCTGGGATCTCTCACGCATCCCAACTGAAAACCTATCATCCGGAGTCTCCGCGTGAAGGGTTTCACGCTCCCGAAGGAGGAGAGGTGTAACCAAGTGTGGAGTGGTAGGGGGCATAACAACGCTCGCCTCAGTACGAAAAAGTTTGATGGAATGGGGACACTCCGCTACTGGCTCTGATGTAGTACGTTTGTATATAGCAGTGCATGTGGAAAGAATTTATATCTAATACTGTATCTAATTACCTAATCTATTATAATAATTTCTTGCTTTCGTTTTCTCTCTGTTTGCTGTAAATATATAATTCAAAAGTATAAGTGAATTATCGCATGAACTCAGCCCTTCTCACCCTAGCATAGCTGAGGATTTTAATCTACTTATAAGGACTGGTGAGTTATCTTTAACGATCTTTAATAGACGAATTTTCAAGAAAATTCAGCACACCCACCAGAAACGGTTATAATTTTAAAAATGAATTTAATATAAAATTACATAGCTTTTACTAGTTCTAATTGCTGAATTTTTACCGGACACCTAACGTTTTGAATGAAATGGATCTGCGGAGCTTTTGGAGAAATCTGGGACTTTAGATTTCAAGTAGTATTGGAAATGATGTTGGTTTACAATTTGATCACATTCACGTACACTTGTAATTAAATTTTGGGTAAAAATAAAGTGAAAAACAAATTTATTAATTATGATTATATTAAGTGCACGCAGCAAGAGAAAGTTTTGTGAATGTTTCACACATCAGATTTTTTTCTTAACTTTGCAATGAGCATTTCAAGTTTAAAGAAAATCGTTATATTCATTTTTGGGAAAATTCCCTCCCCACTTAAAAAAAAACAACACAAAACTTATTTTGGACAGTAACATAAAAACCGTTTTTTTCAAAATTTGGAATTCCATCAATTCTCTTAGATGCACTAATATTATTATGTAGATAATAAAAACCAAACATTCTTCTTAAGTGGCGGGAGGAAAGTATAACGCTACTGTTCCCTCTAAACCCCTCCAACAAATCAATTTTCCCGGGAAAAATCTTACGAATATAAGTTTACAATGTTATCATTTCGCTAACAATTAATTATTAATATAGTAGTAAAAGGAGATATTGAGATCGGGTTGAATGTGTGTGTGTGTGTGTGTGTATGTATACGTGTGTCGATGTGTGAACAAAATAGTATCTCAAAAACGAAAAGTCACAGGATTGTTTATACTTAGATATTCCATTTAAGGCCATCATCAAATCAACAGAAAAGTTTCGTTCAAAAATCCGCAAACCAAAAGTGAAACTTTAATGAATTTGTTTTTCCCGTTGTTTGTCGTTTTTCTTTTTTCTCTCAAAAATGCCTCCAATAATTTTCTTTAAACTTTGTATAACAAGTATACACATAAAGATCTCTCACTTCTAAACAGGTTTTTTTTTGTTGGGAGGGGAAAGAAGAATTCTGGCGGGAGGATGAAAGGAATTGTAACTTAGGCGGGTGGATGAAAGGAATTGTAACTTAGTACTTAGAAAAAGAAAATCACAACTTATTCCATCGTTTCCATGGAATATCCACAAGCTTCGCAAAGTCTAAAAAATTTTGTTTTTTTAATATTAAAACAAGATAGAAAATTTTTTAAGAAATCTAATTATGTTTTTAATAATTATAAGTTTTTTTTTTTATTATTAAAGGATAGTGTAAATAATTAAAAAACAAAAAGAAAGAATTTTTTCAGTATTTCCTCTAGAAAGAAGAGATTTTTTTTCCAGATGTCTGGAAAGGGGCTTTAATTAGATTTAAATTTTTAATAATCAAAGGGAAAAATTAGAGTATACGCCAAGCGAGTCGTTTACCAAGGACGTTAATAATATTGTATTTATTATTATTAGTTTATATTTATTATCAATTTATTGTAGGTAAATATATATTTCTTTAATTACATTCTAAAATAATGAAAATAATAAATACATAATGCATTTATATTTATAATAAAGATTGTCAAAGTAAATTATTACTCTGGAAAACATCGTTGTTGACGTCGTATGACAGTTATTGGAGGGAAAAAAAAATGTTTGTTGACGCAATTCCTAAATTAAGAATGAACGAGTAAACATTGTTTTGGTGAATTCTGTTTTCTTTTTACTCATTGAATATCTTTGTAATAATAATAGTAAATAATATCTTAGTAATAATAATAGTAAATAATATCTTAGTAATAATAATAGTAAATAATATCTTAGTAATAATAATAGTAAATAATATCTTAGTAATAATAATAGTAAATAATATCTTAGTAATAATAAGAGTAAAAAGGTTAAATAAAATATGTAAAAAAGAAATTAAAATAGTTACCAATTTTGAAAAATGTAAGAATTGATTATTTTTTTTTTATATGATTACCAAATATTTAAAAATGAAATGCGTTAAAAAAAAAAAAGAAGATCAAATAACAAGTTTTCCTCCGGCTGAAAATACATAGAAAAATTTCCCATTGTTGAAATAAAAAAACTTTCACTTACCTATTAATTTAGAAAATTGTGCAGGTGGTCGCCAGTCTGGATAATGCTTTGGGAAACGATCTCTTGTCCAAAATGTATGCATTACTACAGTATATGAGGCTAATTTATCACTTTGGCATGAATAAACGATATTCGTGCCAAATGATAATATTAATAAAAATAGCGGGACTAAAAATCGCCCGCTCAAAGTATCACCGTCCATGACTGGTCTACGATGACGACTGAACTAAACTTCCAAGGCCTTCTAACCCACCAACTTGCCTCCAACCGGACCCACCAACCAACCCGGTCCGCCGATTCACTAAACTCCCCTTTGGTATATATGAACAGAGCGGACGGACGGGCGCACTCCCCTAGCCTGACATACAGCATACACACACACACACACACACACACACACACAAATGCGCCATCTACCAACCACCCACCGCCACCCTGTTTAGTACAAAAACAGTTGACTACAGTGTATATGGTTGACGATAGTGTACGACTACAGACGACATTACACGAACTCCTGCCTGCCCGCTTGGTTTTAATACATTTTCTTTCTTATTTATTTATTTATTTATTTATTGTTATATTTTCTTTATATTTTCCTTTTTTCCTCATTTCTGTAGGGTGAATGACGCTTTCCTTTGCTTTTTACTTTTTATTTTGACAGTTATAAAAAGAATTTAGCCAGTAGCAAGACTTGAAAAAAGTTAAATGAGCTTTCATTGTTAAAAATGCATAAACTTCGAAAATGTGGCTTTTTAATTAAGAAAGCTTTGTTGAAAAGCATTAAATAAGATTTCATACACACTTTAAACTTTTCAACATTTTGTCCAAACATGAAGAAATTTCTCTATACTATATAATCAAGCTAATCCGGAAAATTGATTATTCAGATTTTTGTTGCTTTCTTCCTAAAAATAAAATAAAAAGCGCTACTTTATGCTTGAAAAAGAAAGTGAGAGGAAACTATCGTGTGATAAGAAGTTAACATTTCTTCACGCATCTTATCTCTATCGCAGACAAGTCCTTAGCGATACATATAAATGTTCAGACCATTCTCTAAAAACCAGCGGGGAAAAAGATGTTGTTATTTTCTTAAATATATATGTGTGAAGTCAGTAATTAATGCAAAGTTTAAAGAAAGCCGTTCTAACCAGTTTGAACATTCTGCGATTTTTCGTTTTTAAGATACACACAAACATAGACACCATTTTCTACAAACCAATTTTTTGGACTCAGGGTACCTCAAAACGGATATTTCCGGTGAAAAATCGATATCGAAAGTTTGACACGATCACAATACTTCCTCTTACTAATAGTAAGAGAAAGTAAATAAAAAGTAAAAATGATTAAGAAGAGAAATTTGGAGATGGTTCTGATTATTAAATTTTAAATAAATCAGACCAAAAACAAAGTTAATATAAAAAAAAAAAATTATAACAAAAAAACTCTCGACAGAATCAGCATAATTCGAGATCACACCAAATTGTTTTGGGATCAA
Organism: Triatoma infestans; assembly: GCA_011037195.1. Classification (NCBI taxonomy): domain Eukaryota; kingdom Metazoa; phylum Arthropoda; class Insecta; order Hemiptera; family Reduviidae; genus Triatoma; species Triatoma infestans. Next base: position 53,975 of record JAAEAF010001583.1, on the reverse strand, counting down.
TTCTTGCCGGCATAAAGTCTAGTTCTTAATATATTAAAATAATTTTAATATTAATATTAATTGGACAGATAATATCCATAAATTACGTATATAATATATACGTGTGTTTTGTGTGTGTTTTGTTGACGTCATACCATATATAGAATATAGTTGAATAGGTATTTGAAAAGTTACGGTTGATTAGTAATTTTGTGTCGCCTTTATCTAAACAACATATCAGTGTCCTCAATCCTCACCGCCCCCACATTCATACCGTCACATCATCTCACCCTATACAAGCATCATCATCATCTGAACAACGATATCCCTGCCGGCTTCACGTTCCCCCTTCCCGGTCAAATAGCTACCCAGTTACTGCTGCTGTTATGGATGGATGTACCGTTCGTTGCTGCTGTGGGTGACAGGTTAGGGAAGAAATTATTCGACCGTTCTCATTAGACCATGTTCCTGGAGATATATATAGACAAGCTAGGATGTTGACCAGTGACAGGAGGGATCTCTAGAGAGTGTGTGTGAGAGAGAGGAGTTAGAGGACGATCTGGATGGGTCTAGATGGTAATTCTGTGATCATATTAGTTCCACTACACCTATATATAAAGAGGAATATAGGGACTAAATTCTTAATACATCACTAACTTGGAAAGCCTTCCTAATATTTATATATATATATATAGTTTATTAGGGTTATAAAAATTCCCTAATAATTATAATTTATATTTATTAACAATCGATCATATCATATATTATCTAGGGTGGTGGATATCGAACGAAACATATTCTTGTTAGATCTTAGGGCAAAAGAGCTAACAATATCTCGTAAGAAATTCGGAATTTGCATTTAGAATTCTAATGACATAGATCCACAAGAACATAACCAGTTTCTTTCCCAAAAAAATATTCCGAATAAAATTGATCGGCCTATTTTATATGCAATTATCATTCGTAGGATACTTTTTGGGGGCAATACATAAAAACTTCCTTTCATTTCCTTTTACTACTCTAGTAACAGGAAGTATTGCGAACTGCCAGATTTTCGAAATTGAATTTTCACCAGAAATACACGTTCTGGCATCCCTCGAATACGAAGAAAAGTTTTTAATGAATGATCTGTATGTCTGTATGTGTTTTAACAGAATATCTCAAAATGAAAAGTTGCAGGAAGCTCATAAGTGGTTAGATCTGTTTAGGTATTGCCACCGCATCAGACACAAAGATTTCGGGCAAATTCCATCAACTGCAAGTGCGAACAGATCCAACGATTTTCTTTAAACTTCGTAATACGATCTACACACATAAATACCTATCACTTTTATTTGAAACATTTTCCTGGAAAACCTGTTTGGGGAGGGAGATCTGAGGGAACAATAACGTTATCTCTCTAATGCCCCACTTCCGTATAATATAGTTTTATATATTAATATTAATTAATACACATTAGAAGTATTGATAGAATTCCAAAATTGAAGAAAATCGGTTAACTGAAATACCAATTGTTACAGACTCGTACGTTGTATAGGCTCAAAGTTGCTTGACGTGCCTCGACAAGTTGCAGCCCGTTCCGCAACACATTTGATTGCCGACACTTGTGCCAGGTAATCGGTTGAGAAGTTGTAACACATAGGAACATCAATGGACCGTCTCTAGTCTTTCATACAACAGTTTTCGTACATTGCGCACATGTTGAGAGCAATATGAGTGTGAGAGCAATTGTCCAACGATTATATGTTAAAATTAATTGAACATCAATGTTTATGGAACGTATAACAAGTCGATTTTAAAAATCGAAATAAAAAAGCAGATGCGTGGAAAAACGTCGCTGAAGAAATAGGATCACCATGTCATATCATCGAAGCAAAAATTTACAACATTCGCTCCCAGTTTATGCGCGAAAGTAAAAAGCTTCGAAATGCTATGAAGAGTGGTGCAGGAGTTGATGAAGTTATGCTCCAGCGTGAATGAAGTTGAAAAAGTATGTATGTATGTGGATTTGAGCTTAGCTCAAAAATGAAAATCGCAGAAAGCTGAAACTTAGTATTTAGTTTAGATGCTATGAGAGGAGCGACAAAATCGGTCGACCGGAAGTATAGCTTTACTGAATAGACATTTTTTTACAGTTTGTTAACGATTTGTTTGAAAATGGTTCCAACAAGTTTTTTTAAACTTGATCTATCAACATATCATTGAATGTGCTATAAATCTATTCGTAACATTTATTCCGGGAAAGTGTTTGTTTAGAGGTGTCCGGGGGAGTGGTTGGGTGACGTTTAGGCTTTCCTTTAAAGTGCAATTTTAATAATTATATATGAGTCTATCGTTTATGAAATATTAATAAGAACATAATGTGTGTTAAAATTCAGAGTTTCAATAAAAGCGGTTTACCGGTTTTTGCCTAATTATATTTCGGATGCGCAGTGCCTATTTTCAGTTAACTGGGTAATATAATGTTGTAAACAAATTGGGTATTCCCCATATAAATGTAAATTGCAGGAAGAGAAAGTCGTATGTGATTCAATCACTTTTTTTTTTCAATTTTGCAAGATTGTTATATTCATTTTTTTCAGAGAAACTGCTGTTTGAAGAGGCTAGTAATTACATTTCTGAAAGTGAGTACGCCATGGAAACTAGATCTTGAAGGTCGTAGTGGATTTGGCTTCTTTTTCTTTATCATCATGTACACATCATGTCTAAAGTGTTGAGGAATGTGTGGTACTCTAAGTGCCATAGGGATTATCTTTCGAAATATAGTTGGGAAATATAATTAAATAATTGTAATACGAATCCTGAGTGTAGTGGGAAAATGAGTTCAAATAATGCAGTTTTTTTGTTTTACTGTTTTGAGCGGTTCGCGGACAGCCTTCTCATTCTTCAACTCTCTCCAACCAGTCGCAGTGTTCGTAGAAATTGTAAGTCGCGATGAATTTAGCATTTTAGCCATATCTCTACATATCAACATCTACTAAATTAAAACATGTATTTTCGAAAATTTAAACAAGTTTTCAGCAATGTTTCCTGAAACATACTGCATCCAGAAATTGTCGGAAATCCATTCGTAGTGAGGGGAGTGTTGGAAAAGTAAATAGTAGTTGAATAAACTGTTTTCCCAATTTTGTGAAATTTATGTACAACGCTTGCAATAGTAATACTAACATAGTAACCTGATATAGTAACAGTTTTTGGGGGAGTGAAAATTGATGATAGTTTCAGGAGACGTAGCGAGATTTGAGAAGTGGCAAAATGTTGCAATGTTATGATTAACAATACTGTGAGCGAAACAAGCTTCGTACTTTGGAGAGAGCGAGAGAAGGAGAAGCTCTCGCTGACAGTGTGCATGCAGTGCGTGTGTGGATGGATGGAAGAGTGGGAGAAAGAGAGAGAGATAACTAGAGAGAACCTTGGCTAGGTAATGGTGGCTATGGGGGTGTTACAATTTGACAGTTTACACACAAATCTCTTGCTTTAGTGTTACCCAGTTCAACTTACCAACGCCACACATAGTGTCACAAAGCTTTACATCGAACGACTAGAGAGATTGTGCATATATTGTGTAGGTATGTGGGAAATGGGATTCAATTCATCTGGATGAGAAATGACATAGGGCTCAACATCACCAGTTTGTATCTCCTGGAGGTGAACGAACATGCATCATCATTTCTGTTACAAGAGTGAATATATGGAAGTCACTTCTTTTTTTTTGCCCTAAAAGTATTTTTTAATAAGTTTCCCTTTTATTAATTTTCTAAAGGGCTCCGAAATGCATGTAAATGACGGTACTAGTAAGGAACTTTTAGTAATAACTTAAATTACATTTCGTGCCAAATATATAAGATTATTGAATTGGGGCTGCTAAACAGGTACCCCTCACAATGTATACCTCTAAAAACATTATTATCTCGCAAAACTTGCATTTATCGATATCAAAACTTTGATACGATCGCAGTAGTACCCTCTTACTGCCCAGAAAAGGAAGGTAAATAATAATAACATAATATAAGTGAAGGAAAAAAATCTTAACCTGTTGAATAAACTATTTCTTGAAATCCTTAAAGCGGTTTCTTAAAGATTAACAAAACAAATTGAGAAAATCAAATTAGGGGAAAAAAGGAAATTATCATTTTGGTTAAATTTTAGGCCAAAAGGACTAGCTAGATTTGAGTACATGCACATCTATCAGCTTCCCTAATAAAGCTTATAACGGCATTCAGATAATATCATAAATATCAGACAAATTCAGAAAATAATCAATATTTTCGAAAAAAAGATTAAAATCAAAGTTAGATTTATTTACATATACAGCTAGTATTCCAAGTTAGGAAAAAATCATTGGCGCTTACCGAGAAAATACAAAAAAAAAGAAGAAATATCTTGCGTGTGAAGTCGTCGTCCATCTGGAATTTCCTTCAAACTTCAAATTCTAGCATTGTATTTAATGCCCCATTAATATCTTATAGATGGTCTCATAACTTTGGCACTTTGCAGGGAAATTTAACGATCCAGATCACCGAGAAAGTTTTTTTACTTTCTCTTACACCTAAGTAAGAGGAAGCATCGTAATCGTGTCAAATTTTCGATATCGCATTTTTACCGGAAATATCCGTTTTGTCGTCCCCTGAGTGCAAAGTGGTTTTTAAGCAAATGGTCTGTGTGTATATGTGTGTGTGTGTGTGTGTGTGTGTGTGTGTGACGTGAACAGATTAGCTCAAAAATGAAAAAACCATAGATATTCCGTTATGTTTCATCATGGCATCTGACAGTGGGTCATCTGGCAAATTCCTCAACCGGAAATAACACTTTACTGAATGTTTTTTTTTAGATTTTTTGCATTTTTCTCAAAAATGGCTCCGACAATTTTCTTCAAACTTGGTATATCAACTACGAATACAAAGAGCTATCTTTTATTTAAATGTTTCTCTGGAAAATTCATTTAAGGGCAGTTATGATGGTTGGGTGGGGGTTAGGTTTTCATCTAAAGTGCTATTTCAGTTTATTAAACAATTATATCATCTAAATAATGTTAATTAGAACTGAATACGTTGTTCAAATTCTGAGTTAAAAAAAAAAATCGGATAACCGGAAGTGCGTTTACATTACCACTTTACTAAATGATTTTTTCACTTTTTCGCGATTTTCTCCAAAATGTCTCCGACGATTTTCTTGAAACTTCCAATATACTAAGCATACAATGATCTACAACTTTTATTTAAAACATTTCTCTAGGAAAATTCATTTAAGGGTGAAGAGGTGGGGTTATGTTTTTCTCTAAGGTGCTATCATAGTTGACAGTTCTATCATCCAAACAAAATTAATTAGAAATAATTTTTTTTTTTCCTTGGCTTTAGAAATAAATAGATGGCTAAAATTCCGAGTTTCAAGAAAATTAGTAAACCGGAAGGGCGCTTTTACTGGACAGTTTTTTACTTTTCGACGAATTTCATTAAATTTGGTACACAAACTATAAAATTTGTCAATTATAATTTCGAGAACTGGATAAGAGAAAGTTGTGTGAGTGTTTCACACCAGACTTGTTTTTAAATCAGTTTTCCTAAAAGTGAGAGCCTTATAAGTCTGTGTTAATTGGGAAAATTTCAAAGAAAATCTTGCAGGCATTCAAGAATAATTTAAAAAAATCTTCAAAAGGCGAAAAACAAACGCGAGGAGTTGACCACTATTGGCTAGTTGACGGATGTTAAGATGATTCTACAACGGAATATCCAAACACTGAGTGATTTTTCATTTCATTTTCACAGACACACACACATACATACACACAGATATACACACCATAAACAAGTAATTTACTGTAATTAATTTAGCCTTAAATATAAACTCTAAGATTGCTGTTTCGTTATCAAGTGTACTAAAATTATTAATCATTAATGAATATTCATGATTGTGGTGATAATTCAATGACCTCATTTCAATATTGACATTCATTTAATGTAATTTATGCAAATAAGATAATAATAATAATCTATATATGTATATATATAATTACATAAATAAAATTTATTTATTAATTTATTTATGAATATTTTGTTTATTTCAATAATTGTAATTTATCCAAATAATATTGTTATAAACTAAAGTTTAATGTACTTAATAAAATGAGTTTGTTTGTTCTTATAATCAATATTACTTTTTGTTTTGAATCCAATTAAAACTAGATATCTATTTAAAGTTTGATCTAAATTAATAATACGTAAATCATTACTGCTGATAGATTTGAGAAGATATAATGTTTGCAATTTTTTGTTCACATTGATTTTTTTTTTGCCACTAGGCAGTTGGAAACCTTGTCAGCCGGCTCCCCTTTCTGGAACTGTACTAGAGTTGGCGTGATTAGAAAGTTACTGCTTTGCTAGAAATTTTTTTTATCAGCGTAATATCAGAAAAGTGGAGAATAATAAATCCAACAGGGCATGGTATCCGGAACATAACATAGGGTGGTATATGGATGTTTAGAGAACCATTGCTGAGACTGGAGCTGGAGTGGTAGGCCAAGGATCAGAGCCCACTTGGGCCAGTTGTCCAGTTTCTGGCGGAAATGCACGCGATCGGAAGATTATGTCCAGTACACTCGCGAAAGCAATCAGTTCAATATCAAAACCAAGAATCGTGATCATAGACGACAGTTAACTTTCCTTGAAAAACTTAAATCACAGGCAATCAGACCCTGCCAAACCTAATAACAAATGAGTGTATAAATTTATTTTGCCTGCTGCAATATTCTTTGATAACGCACTGTTTAAAACAAGCAAAAGGTGAATCTGATGACAACCGTAAAATGAGCAGGCTGACACGGAAAAAAAATTTTCGATATTAAAGAAGCACTTTTTTTTAGAGGAAAATGAGAAAACTTATCACAATAAAGTATCACTGATGGTTATGTTCTTTAAACTAGGAATTATAACAATGCACCATTAATACTATAAGCTGAGAAAACGTACACTGTTCCCATGCGGCACTATAGAGAAAATAGAAACCCATTGTAGCTTTCCCAAAACTTTCCTGAATTAAAATTTCCTGGAGAAATTATTACAAATTAAAACTTGTAGTCCTTGGCATTTGTAGTCAGTATGTCATGTTTAAAAAAAAAATGATTGCAGTAGTTTTAGAAAATTCGCGACAAATTGAAAACTGAATAATAAATACGCACTTCCGGATGGATTTTGACCGAAAAATTCATGTTAGATCAATTGTTTATAGTTATTATTGTTATTATTATTATTCATCTATGTAGAGGGCCTAAACCCTAGGCTACCCAACGACCCACTGGGCTCATATAGCTACCCCAATCTAGTCTGAAACTCACGCCCCCTCTAAGGAAGTTCACACTTAGGCCTCCTCGTAAGACAGCTTACATCAGCAATTTATCTCATTAAAAAACGGCAAGGCTGAAGCAAGAAAGCGAGAAATTTCCGATCCCGTATTTGGCACCAAGTTAACTAAGATGCCAAATTTCTGGAATCGTCTGCAAGTATAGTGCTCGCATTCTCCAAGAAGGTTTCATCCTTCTGGCCCACACATTTTCTGCAGAGAGACCAAAGACTAAGTAGAGGCTTCCTTAAAAAGCAATGCCCTGTATCTAGGGCAGTGCTTCTCCTTAGCTCTGCTTTTGTTTTGCCATGGACATAGATTGTGTAGATTGAAGTCTTTTCTCAAAGAAGAAAATTGCAGTGCCTCTGCCCCGGAATGTTTTTCCAATAAAATTTGGGTTTCTGTGTTAGCCATTTTTCAATGGCCCGACAGGCGGATAGCTACCACAAAGAAAAACAACAAATCTGGCCTAGAACAAAAATCCAAACCCGGATCTAACCCCTGTCCGAACAAATCGGGCCATTACCTTAAAGGAAAATAGCCCAAGCTTTTCCACAGACACCATGTACCGCACTAAGGTCTTGAAAACTTTATTTCCTTGCAAAACAAACAATCTGTTACAAGATGGATAGGGTTTCATCCTCCGTCTCACAAACTTTACGAAAAGGCACTCTGGCATGCAATGATGTCTACGTAACCCATAATGACCAGTAAGAGATCCAATCAGATGCCTGAGAAGGTCCGTGAAAGGCACAGTAACATCTCATTAGCCTTCAGCTGTACAGGTAATTTTCGTTTGTCTGTTAGTCATTTTTAAAACAAAGATATACTCGTACAAGCGGCGGCAAGGGTAAAACAGATTTTATTTAAAGGAAGAGTAACTTCTTGGCTTAGTAGTTCAAGCCTGATTTAGTATTGGCGGATAATTCTTTATTAACGTTATTATTTTATTTATTTATTAGTTAGGTTTAGTTATGAATTTTGCTTATATGAATCATTTTTTATTTGTTCTACATCTAATTTGGGTACGGAATACCCGCTTCATCTGCATGGCAAGGCAAAATCCCGGCCTTGTCAGGAGGGTGTTGCATAACCGTAGGCTCTATGGACAGGCTTGCCGATTCAAGGCCGGGACAGTGACCATTCTAGGTCTTTAAGTAGGAGGCTTGTTGTCTCTACATAATGGTACCACGGGATCGTGAGTCAGCCCGGCAGAGATTGCTCTGCACTCATGAGCTGAGGAAAGGTTTCGTGGTGGTGAGGTTAGCGGGACGATAGTGATTTCCCAGCATTTCTTTTAGGTGAGCAGGAGTTGGTTTGGTTTGCCTTCAAGGACAGTTCCGCCTTCTCCCAATCTCTTACAAGAACATGTACTACATCTAATGTAATACACCAGACTCGCTGTAATAATTATATATTCAAAAATACAGTATTACATTATTAATGCGTTTTTTGTTTGCGATGATTTGTTCAAAAATACGAAGTTAATGCTAACAACATTTTTTTTCGACTTGGATACTTCAAAACATGTATACCTTGGGTAAATTTAATTTTGAAATGTAACAGAATCGCAATACTTCCGTTTATAGCTGCAAGAGAGAAAGTAATAATATTTTAGGTTTAAGTGGCAAAAAGCATTGATGTATTAGCTTCCTTCCACACTGATACTCCACCATATTAAGCTAAAAGCCTTTCTGAGCGGAGGTCTAGTGCAAAGAAACTGTGCTGCCACTGGCGGCATTTTATACAACACATTTTGTTTATTATTGTTTTCTATTGTACTTATATTTATTGCTGTAGAATAATAAATTATTTATTTTTTTATTCTATATTTATTGCGTATTATATTATTATATATATTATATTCTTTTCTTATTTAATAGATTTTTCAGTTTACGTTGTATTTGATTGAACTTAGGGATAGACGATCAGAATCTTGAACATACATATATATATGCTGTAAAATGGGCAAATTTTTATGTCATCGCTGAGATCTCATTTTTCATCCGAAAAACAATTGTTTATATCAGGAAGTTCAAATTTCTTCTTTTTTTTTCCGTAAGAAAATCATCACCAGAGAATCCGTGACGGGGTCTGAAGCTGAAAAAGACAATCCAGAAGCAGGCTCAGTCTGAACAAAAATAGAACAGCTATGAGGTTTCCTCAGGGGGTTATTCAGAAAGCAGCTGAAAAAGGATGAGTCCAGTGTAAGGCTTAAACTTGAACTGCCGTTACAAGTTTTACTATGAGCAGACAGAGACGTTCCCATACAATATAATGTTTCCTCCAGATATTTATAATGTAATGCTTAAAGCCAACTAAATGTTTTGCAAAAATCCCAAAGTCAATACACTGTAAGACACCAGATTTTTTTTGTTCTCACTTCTTGTAATATTTTTTATTCGCTTTTTTTTTACGCAGGCATGTTCCCCTCTGTATGTCTCTCCCACCCTCCCTTTTACTGTTGTCACTAAGTCCGTCTGTTCGACTTGAATCTATCATCATCTTTCTGCAATGCCTCACCTATCACTGAACTGCGCCACTTTATGTCAACAAAAACAAAAAAGAAAAAAGAAAATTTTTTCCTCCAATTAACGTCCCCCTTCGTGGTTCCAGCTGGTGGAGAGCGTGCTGGATACAGCTGGAGAAAGAGCGATGAGCCTTGTCGTCTCTGTTGACAGCAGAGACGATGGCTCCTAAACTTTCTAAAAAAATTAAACTTGTTAATTCTCTCCAAACTTCAGCCTACTGTTACATTACAGCCGCTACCAGCAACCTCTGAATTTCACCCTTGCTTCATCGTTTAAATATACGAGATAGATATATATATATATATATATATTACATTACTCAAGGTGCGTTTACGCAACAACATTACGTTTTTCGCTTACTGCACCTCTAAATACAACAAAAAACCATTTCTACTTTACTTGCTGCCCCCCACCCGTCGATTTCATCATCGAATAATTTTTTTTTAATAAAAAAAATCCCCTTCATTTCTCAAAAAAAAAAAATGTAACATAAAATACAATTTTTAAAAGACACGAAAAAAAAGAGAAAGAGATAATTTCATTTTATTATTATTAATTTTTTTTTTAAGGGGCGTCAACATCTATGGTCATTGGCTCCCGGAGCCTTCCTAGTGCGCTGCCGGCCTCCGGTCGGTGTTGTCTCGTTACAGACAACACTTTCCATCACCGGACACTGAGCTGTAGAGGCTCCTAGGATAATATTATTATTATTATTGTTATTATTATTATTATTGTTTTTATTATTATTGTTATTATTATGCCTCGCACACCTTTTTTGCGTGTGACCGGTGGCAGCGTTCGTGGTGGGACCTGGAGGAGGTGATAGGACGGCAGACTCCAGTCACGCTGGTAAAGACGATGCTATACAGTGAGACCAGCTGGCGTCACACCGCGGCATACGTGAGGGGAATTCTTATCAAAAAGAAGCAGGATCTGGAGGAGTTGGAAAAGAGGAACCCCTAGGGGGATAGGACAGAGGCCTAGCCTGATGTAGTGCTGGAATCGGCGAATCCAGGCTAGGTCCAAGCGGAGGGGGGGTGTTTTAGCCGGTAGTCTCCGGGAGTCCGGCACGGCGTGCGTGAATGCATTTCGCCACCCCCCCCAAAAAAAAAAAAAATTATTATTATTATTCTCAGTCTGTGAATAGCGACCGTAGAGTGCGGATCGAAGTTCACTACAGCTGTGATATATGGACTGTTACTTACATTTTATTCAGTTTCTTTACTCAAATTTTCTTTTTTCTTTTACTTCTTACAAGTTTTGGATTTGTGTTGGTTTTTATTTTCTTTTTCCTTCTTTTCTTTCCTTTTTCTTTTCAGGGATATTTTCATTTTTATTAAAGATTGGACTGAACCATTTACTTTATTTCTCTTATTTATTTTATTATTATTATTATTATTATTATTATTATTATTATTATTAAACAGTGATTTTTCTTTTTAGTTTTCTTCAAAAAGTTTGAGTTTATTATTTTTATAAAAAGAAGTACCTTTTTATTTCGTATTTTTATTACTTCTTAGGTAATAGTATCTATTTTATTATCTATTATTATTATTTTACTTTCTTTTGTTTCTTACCTAATTGGAAATTTTTATTTTTTTAATTTTCTTTAATTTAATATGACAGACAACACTAGGGGGCAGGTAGGGGTTCTAAAGAGGTAGCGGTTCCCCCAAACATTGAGCTGGAAAATGAAGGGGTTAAGGAATTGATAAAGATCATGAACTGAAGTCAAATGTTGAGAAAAATAGTGAATTGGATGTGTTAAGTATTCCAATGGAATATCGATTTGAGGATTTGGGGCCATATTATGTTATTATAGAAAGTCTAAACATAGAGAAAAAGGGAATTTCCAGAATTCGTCCAATGTTTATTGGGAAACTATTGTATGTAAATCATCCTGAAATTGCGAATAACATTGATTCAATTGAAACATTGGGAATAAACAGAATAAGAATCGAATTGAATAATGGGGTTTCTGCCAACAAACTTATTAAATGTGTTGTTCTGAAAGAAAAAGAATTTAAGGCGTATATCCCTAGATACTTATTACAAAGGAGAGCTGTAATAAGAGGGATAGATACTGAATTAAGTGACGATGAAATTAAAGAGGTTATTAGGGGTCCTTTGGGTCATAATATGAAATATTGGATTTAAGACGATTAAAGCGAAAAGTAACAGACAGAGAAACAAATGAAATTAAATTTATACCTACTCAGTCTGTATTAATCAGGGCCACACATACCACAGTGAGGGGCCAGCACATAACTCAATATGCATATGTACATTAGGTAAGATGTGAAGTTCACAATTATATTCAAAGGGTAATACAATTTAAAAAATGTTTGCGGTATGGACATTTTCAAGACCAATGCAAAGGAAATATTAGATGTGAAACATGTGGGGAAAATCATGAAGTAATAATACATCGTATGCAATAATACAGATACCAAATGTATAAATTGTGGAAGTTCTAGTCATTCAGCTTCAAAACACGATCTGTGCCCTCGTTTTAAAAAAGAAAAAACAATTAAACAAATAATGGCCGAAAATAACTTACCCTATATGGAGGCTAGGAATTTTTTTGAAAACAACAATTCGTTTTCAGCATTAGCTGGTAAAGATATTCCTACACTCGACGTATGAAAGAATTGCCCCTTTTAAATAAAACATTTACCCCAATAGACAATATGCTTCAACTTTAACGGTGAAAAGGGCACAAAGAGATTCCCCAAACTATGATCAAAAAGAAATAAATAAACAACTATTCAGTCAGGGAATGGAGAAAAATGTACCTGGTGGCTTGATCCCAAAGAATCCCTATAAACCCACAGAAACTCAGAAGGTTCTAAAACCACTGAGTGCTGACAACGATCTGGAAATTATGTTTGAAGCGATGAACTCTATTTTAAAGAGTATAAATTCAAATGAACTAAACGTTATGCCGGAAGATAAACTGAAATCCATAATTAAAGATAGACTGAAAAGTTTAGATGAAGCGATGTAAGAGATATGTAAGACTTTTGTTTTTTGAAATATTTCAACTTAATTACTGTACTTAACTAGTATCACACTAGTTCATGTTACTTGTGTGTATATATGCGTGCATGTGTGTACATATATGTGTGTGTATGTGTAAGTACTCATGTATGTTTGTAATTATGTTGTCTGTACATATGTTTGTTTTTAACTTAGGTATGAATGTGTGTGCGTGCGTACGTGTGCCTGTGTGTGTGAGTGTGTGAGTGAGTGTGTGTATGTGTATATGTCTATATGAGTTTTATGTACATAAGTAGAGTGAAAATGAATGTGTATAGCACAATGTGTAAATAGATTTTATTTTAGGTTGTAAGTAGTATTTTATTGTACAGTGTATATATTATTTATTTAAAAAAAAAAAAAATGGGAAGTGATAAATTAACTATACTACAATGGAATGCCAGATCTACCATTGCAAATAATGGAAGTCTGGAAATCTGTCTACACAAAGAAAAAGTAATATAGCTTTATTGAGTGAAACTTGGTTTAAACCTAACTGCGTAGTCAAGTTTACTGTTTACAATATAGTGAGAAACGATAGGATTGATGGAAAAGCAATATTAATTAATAAAATAGGTTTTACTGAAATTAAAAATTTATATAAATAAACGAATTGATGGCCGTGGGAATCTCTTTACCAGCTTTTCAACATAAAAAAGCATTATCTGATTAAGTGTATAAACTGGAGTCAGTGTATAAACTGAATTTGCTCTGTGCAAGTCTGTGTTATCACGCTGTCTGACAAACGAATCCTGAAGATGGGCGAACGCCCAAAACCGGTCGATGACCACAAAAAGAGCCAGGCTACTACGGAAAATGTCTCTGATGCTTTCCAGCTCTGCGGAACCAACCACCACAACATTAACACTTATTTCTATTTATAATAGTCCAAAGAACAGTGTCAGTTATGCAGAATGGGATAAGGTTATCAAAAGTATTCCCCCTCCTTTCATACTAGGAGGCGACTTTAATGTACACAACCAAGTTTTTGGATCTACCTTTACAGAGGCCAAAGGTCGCTCTTTATTGGAAGTAATACATGATAATAATTTGATCTATTTAAACACTGGGCTTCAAACTTTAGTTAAAAATATAAATCAAATTAATGAATCAGCCATAGACATAACTATTTGCTCTCCACAGCTGGCCCCTCCTAGATGATTCCATGGGTTCCAATCATATACCGATTATTATCGAATCTAGCAATGCCGAGTGCTAAATGCGTGTTTTGCTAGAGAGGTGTTAATATTTAATTGCTTTCGGTTACTGTTAATAAGACGAAATAGGTATTGTTAATCGTCTCAAATTTTCGATACGTAGTTTTCAACGGAAATATACGTTCTGAGGTTCCCTGAGTCCAAAAAAGTAGTTTTTAGCAATTGGCCTGTTTGTCTGTGTGTGTGAGTGGGAAGGGACAAAATATCTCAAAAAAGACAAAATCGCACAATGTTCAAACTTAATGCTGAAAATGTGGCTGGGTCCGAAATGCTGGATAACATCCGGTATTATATCCGTCGTAGCATGCATATTAGTTTTGTTCCTGACCGGTTTCGGATATTCATCCATCGCCAGAGCAAATTCACCAAGTTCGTGTAGAGAGTTCACTTCAACGAACTGTTTCTGTAGACTCACACTTGTTGGTTATATATATGTGGGAAGGTTATAAGGTTATGTGTGTGTTTCATGACAAAGTGAAATTATTATAAATTGTAATTAGGCATTAGAAAATAGTGTTTAATATATAGCATGATTTAAAGAATACTTTATAACTAAATTTTAAGGCGGTTGTCAAGCATGCTCACTGTTTTATGAAGTCATTTTCATTGGGGGAGGGGGGATAAGGTATTTCAGGAGTAAACTGTACTAATAAGATTAGATAAATTTTAAGGAAAGGCAATTAATGGATGAATTTTAAAGAAAGGCAATGCAAAGTTAATGGACAGTGAGAAGTTTGTACAAGTAAGAAATAAATGTGAAAAAGAAGCAGGGTTAATATAAGAGAACATGTAAGTAAATTGATATGTAAGAAGGTGGTAGCAAACAGCAAATTGGAGATGATTTTAAATTAATAATAAAGGAAATCAAATGTGTGCATTATTATTTATCATGCTTATTTTAAATGATATTAATTATATGTACATTACATTAAGAATATGTTGAGAGAGATATAGCGCCATTTGTAAAGGTATTTTTAATAGGGCACGGTAGGAGATTTTAAATATATCATGCAAATAATCTGTTTTTTAATCGGGGAAAGAAGAAGAAAATTTAGTTCCACAGGTTAGAATTTAATAAAAGTGCATGCAGCATGCATTTTTTTTTTTTTTTGGTGAGCATATATATTTATATATTTACATATACATATGTGTGTGTGTGTGTGTGTGTGTATGCATAAATGTCTTTTATACTAGTTTGGTGGTATGTTTGTAATACAGTTAGCTGTGAGGAATGACCTTAAAGAGTGTGTCTGAGTTATAGTTTATTTGGTCATTCATTATGTTTTTGTGGATAGTCTTGTGTTTGTATATTTCTATTTTTTCTAAAATGTCCATTCGTCTTCCTTTTGTGCCTTGGTGTAATAGGACCATTGTTTTTTCTATGCTTTATGGTTCGTGGTTGTTCTTTAAAAGGTGGTTAGCATAATTGGAGTCGGTTTTGTTGTATTTGTAAGAGCGTAGGTGCTCTTTAAGCCTGTCTTTGAGGCGTCTTCCGATCTGGCCTACGTACGTGCAATTGCATCGGGGCAAGGAAGTTTGTATACACCACTTTTGTCATACAGGCTGGTTGTTTCTGTATGCGTGCATATTTTGTTTATAAGTTTATTGTTTGTTCTGAATGCTGTTCTAAAGCCTAGTTTTTTGAAAAAGTTTGTCTGTTTGTAAACCTCATTTCCTATGTATGTGAAAGTGGCGAATATGTTGGGAGTTGTGGGATTTTCGTCTTGGTTGCGGGTTAGTCTGTTTTTTCTTAACAATTTCTTGACAACGCTAGCAGGATATCCGTTTTTTGTGGCTATGTTGTATATGGTGTTGAGTTCTTGTTTGTAATTGGTCGCTGTAAGTGGTATAGTTTCTAGCCTGTTAGTTAGGTGTCTGAGGGCTGCTAGTTTCTGTTTATTGGGATGATGGGAACTGGAAGGTATTATGGTGTCGGTAGAAGTGGGTTTTCTGTAAATCCCGTAGTCTATTTTGTCATTATTTCTGGTAAGTTTTATGTCTAGAAGTTGAGAGTGCCATCGTTCTCGTACTCATGTGTGAATTTTCTTTCGGGGTGGAGGTTGTTTAAATAGTTTAACAGTGTATCTATGGCAATGTCATGTTCGAGTATAAGTATTTTCAACATAACATTTTATGCACGTTACGTTGATGACTCCTAACTAACAGTGTAGAAACTATACCACTATACCAACAGGGTTATGTTTTCCTCTATAGTACTATCATAATTTATTATAACAATTCTATCATTTACCAAAATTATTTAGAAATAAATAAGATTGCCAAAATTCTGAGTTTCAAGAAAATTATTAAACCGGAAGTGCGATTTTATTGAACAGTTGTTTCAGTGTTTGCGATTATCTCCACAAAAACTTTAATTAAATTTAGTATACTAACCACAAAATTTGTCAATTATAGGTTTGTAAACTGCAGTTTCACTTCAGATTTTTGTTTTGTTTTCTATATCACTAAGGTGGTCAGATATTCTAGTTTTATTCTATTCTAGACATATATATATTCTAGACAATTTTATTTATTCTTTGAATAAATTCTTTTTTTTCCCACAAACATATTTAATTGTTTTTATATAGAAAAAAATCTGGTGTGAAACACTCACATAACTTTCTCTTACTCCTGTCCTCAAAATTATAATTGACAAATTTTATAGTTTGTCTACCAAATTTAACGAAATTCGTCGAAAATTGAAAAAACACTTCAGTAAAAGCGCACTTCCGGTTTACTAATTTCCTTCAAACTCGGAATTTTGGCCATCTATTTATTTCTAATTAATTTTGTTTGGATGGTCAAGTTATATAATCAACTATGATAGCAATTTACAGGAAGCTGTAACCCCACCACTCGCCTAAAAGTGCCCTTAAATGAATTTTCCCAGAGAAATGTTTTAAATAAAAGATGTAGATCATTGCATGTTTGGTTGTATACGACATTTCAAGAAAATCGTCGGGGCTTTTTTTGAGAAAATCGCAAATACGTAAAAAAAAACAACTAGTAAAGTGGTACTTCCGGTTGAGGAATTTTGACAGATAACATATCTTCAGATCCCATGGTGATACCTAAACGGAATATCAAGTTTCAACTTTCTACGGTTTTTCATTTTTGAGCTATGCTGTTCGCATACATACACACACACACATACACACCACACACACATTATATATATATATATATATATATATATATACATACATACACCCACACCATTTGATTAAAACCACTTTTTTGGACTCAGGGGAGTTCAAAACGGATATTTCCGGTGTAAACACGGTATCGAAAATTAGTCACGATTACAATACTTCCTCTTACTAGGAGTAAGAGAAAGTAATAGAGGTCAACTAAATTTAGTGGGAAACAATCACGTGATTTTTTTTTTGTTCTAGTTATTTCAATCCCAATTCATAAATTTTTTTTTCTTTACGCTTGAAATTACAGATTCCCTAAAAATCCTTCTAATAATCCCACCGTAAAAATAGTTGCCAGTGGAAAAAATTCCAAAAAATTAATTAAATTAATTTTCCCTTTTTTCTCAGTTTTTTTTTTATTTTCTTTGTAATTGATGACCATTAGGGGATAACTTGATTGTCGGTATCTTAACGAAATGTTGAGTTTCTTGCATTTTTTCGTTTTTGAAATATTTGTTCACACAAAAACGCACACAACACACACACACACACACACACCATTCTCGAAAATAATTTGTTCGTAGCCTGTAAACCCCTAGGCATGTAATTCGCTCTGAAAAATAAATTTCAAAAATTCTAAACTAGAGTAAGAGAAAATAAAATAATCATTGAACACTTCCAACTTTAAACAATTGAAATAATTAACCATTTATTTTTGACAAGTATAGCGCTTATATCGATATATTATTTCAATAAAGAAAATAAGAAAAAAACAAGATCGTATATCATTGAACACATGTCGATTCTTTTTTCTTTTTTTGTAAATGTTAAAAGCAAAAAGATAACAGCATGACATGTCGGACGGGTTTTTTTTTGTTCAAGAATTTACATTCATACATCATAGAAGGAGATACTCCGAATATAGACTTTATTTTTTTAAATAATTGACAGTATCGATTGTGTAATACTGCTGTAACATATCCAGTTCGGGGTGAAATGTATGATGTTATATAGCGAAGTAATATGACAGACATAATATGACCTAGCGGTATTTTTTGCTTTTCTTACTTTCTGCTCACAATCTTATTGCTATCGTATAAAACTTTCCATATTCATTTATTACCAGAAATATAAATGTATGTGTTTTTTTAGTAAATATTTTGTAACTTTGTTTTTGTGTATGTGAATGTGGGTATATATCTAATATTTATTTTCTGGGGGTTAGGTGGTGGAAGAGGGTGACGTCACGCTCCTTTCTATAGTATTTCATTATGGCATAAATCAATGATGACCACAATATATTTAGTAAAATCTCCAAATAGCTACAGAGAAAATTAGTTATTTCGAAACGTGAGTATTGCCATATGAGCAAGTTGTGTAAGTTCGTAAAAAGAGAATTAAACTAATTCCACTGTGGTCATTATTTTACTTATTTGGCTTAACAAAATCACAAGGGGGAGGACAGAAGACAAGTTAGGATACTCCTCAGGTAGGTAGGAAAAGTGGTTTCATTGTAGTCCAGAAGAAAGCGCCAAAACATTGAGCAAAGCCCAAATATTCCAAGTTTAAAGAAAATCGTTATTGTCATTTCCGACAAAACAAAATCCCCCAAAAAATAAATCAAAAATCTATTCGGTAATGACGCACTTCCACTTATCCAATTTTCTGCAAACTTGGAATTCTAGCAATACTTTTAATGCAAATTAGTATTATACAGATGTTAAAAATCATACATTATACTTATGGGGCATTTCAGAGGAAAACTTAGCGCTGCTGTCCTCCACTCGCCCAAGAACCTCCTCCGAAAAATCAACTTTTCCAGGAAAATGTTTCAAATAAAAGTTATAGTTTTATAAATAAATAAATAATAGTTTTCTCGATACTATTTGAAATTTGAAGAAAAGATGAAACAGTTCTGTTTTCTTTTGTTTAGAAAATCGCGAAAACTTAAAAAAAAAAAAATTATCAAGTAATGTTGCACTTGTGGTAAATAGATTTTGCGTGGGTAGTACCTAAACGGGACACCAAGTTTCATCTTTCTGCGATTTTTCTTTTTTGAGATATTCTGTTAAAACACACACACACACACACACACACACACACACACTCATATACAGACCATTCGCTAAAAATATTTTTCTCGTACTCAGGGGACATCAACTTGTATATCCGATGAAAACTAAATTATGAAAATTTGACACGATATATTCAAAGATAAATATCTGAAATAAATGACGAAGAAGACAATTTTCACCCCGTCAATTTTCTAAATTTCCTCCCTAAACTAGGAAGACTGAAAGATGTTTCATTTATTAGTAATGAACACATTTACAAAGAATGCTCTATTTTCCAGATTCTCAAGAGAAAATTTTCCTTTAACCATCCTACAATTTTCATCGTGTAGATTCTCCATTTCCCCAATTCACCGACACGTCCCCGCACCGCTGCACTGAATCCAAATCTAATCCCATCCCCGTCTATTCTACACAATAAATACCTATCCACCTATACAACAGTTTCATTCCCTTTCCAGTTTTGGCACAGTAATTAAAGATTTCCCAGCTAGACATCTCATTCCACACGAAAGAAGCTTTTGCCAGACCTTTTCTAACTGACAAACTCCGAGGTCCAATGTTATTTAATTTCATCAAGTGAAATCCACAATCTTGTTTACCAATGCTTTTTTGTTTTTTTTTTTTTGTTTTTCAACTCTCACAGTTTCCAATTTGTTCGCTGGTCATGAAACGTTGATAGGATTTGTGAGAAATTAATGGTTGTCTGGTTGGGAGAGTATCCCGCATTCGGCACCAATGAACTGGTAGCCACCGCCACCCCCATTGTTCCATTCCAGTGATATTGGTTCATGTTCACCTATTAAGTTGCATACTTATATTTTATTTTTATGGCACGAGGCATACCATATTTTGTTTTCATTAATTGCAATAAATTTCAACAATTGCGGCCGTAAAATTTTATGCATTCAATTTTAGTTTTCATTTCTATCATTAGTTTCTAGTGCCCACTTCAGACGTGCTAAAATATTTGTTATTGGCTAGGTCTGAAATCTACAATTTAATAATTATTTATTTTTAAAAAGTATAAAATATTACAATGTATCCACAACACAATATCCAGCTTATTCCGATAATTGTGTGAAACCAACAGATTCATAATAATGGGTACTTACTAATGTCCCTATAAAATAGACAAAACAAAATCTGGTATGGAACACTCACACGACAGAACCCTCCAAACATCAGTTATTCCAGGAAAATGTTTCAAATAAAAGGGCCAAGGTATTTATGTGGGTAGATAGTATATGAAGTTTCCACAAAATCGCTTGACCTATTTTCAAGAGAATCACAAAAAACTGAGAAAAGAAAAGATTCAGTAAAGGCGGGTTGGTGGATTTTGTCCGAAATCTTTGTGACTGATGCGGCGGTAGCACTTAAACGAAATCTAAGTTTGATCTTCCTGTAACTCTTCGTTTTTGAGATATTCTCGAATACACAGGAATTCGCTAGAAACATTTTTTTCGGGGGAACGCAAAATATGTATTTCCATGGAAAACTCAATGTCTGAAACCTGGTACGATCGTAGTACTTCCTCTTACTAGAAGTTTGAGATGAAATATAACCTTTCCTCTAATTTCTAACGCACTGTTTTTCACCATTTATATTTATTTGTGTGATTATTCAAGGCACAAACTGTTGAGTAAAAATTCCTAGTTTGAATGGAATTTGATAGTAGGATAAATTTGTCTGTATGTTAACAACAGAATTTTTTTTATCTCAATTTGTTTTTTATCCGTTAGAACTGTTCATTGTTGTATATTATTAACTCGTCAATTTTTTTTCTGAACAATAAAAAGTGGTCGCATTAATAAAAATGAATTTAATAAGTCATTGTTCTCTTGAAACCATATTTTTAGAAACTTAAATAATGTTGGCTCAATTCTATATTGCTCACAAAATATAATCAGGCTAACTTTTTTTACTCTTTTGAATACAAGACAAAATTAATTAAACTTTCCACATGGTTTGATTTTAAATTTAATTTAACAAAGCCAGAAATTCCTGCTCAAAATAATAGCACAGAATAGGTCAAATAAATATTTAATTTATGAATGCACTCATTTTGTACTTTTTGATTTCTTATTTACTGATAATTAAAGCTAAATTTCCGATTGTTCCAGTAAATATTTTATGAATGGACGTGGACATTTTTAAATACTTTGCTCATTTACCCGCCTACTTCATAGTCCAGATTGGTTGATAACCTTCAATTCTGTCCAACAAGTGCTAATTAAATGCATGAAACCTTTGTACCAGATTTTACCGTTGTTTTTTTCCTTTTGCTGCTCATGAATTTCTGAAATTTAGTTTTCAAACTATTACATCATTCCTTGAAAATGAAAAAGAAAATGCAAGTCGATTCTTTTAACTGTTTAATAAACGATCTTTGTGAAGGCATGCATACAAACACATTTTCATTGGAAATAAATACTTCTTCTTTTTACCCTGCTCAGAATAGAACAACCATTAGCAGCGTAATTTTGTTCTACGTTTTATAGTTAATTATAATTGGAAAAGTTTCGCTGGAAAACTAAGAGAAAGGACTCATTTCTAGATTCCAAGAGATTCAAAGGATTCTAAGATATATGGAAATGCAAACAAATCTGTCGACTACTGAAGCATGGCTCCTTGGTTATTCCTTAGACATTGCGGAATTCAAGTGAACCATAAAGTCATTAAACTGGTTAATGAAGCCCCCATCATGGTTGATATAGCTAGAGTATACTCTCTCGATGGACTCCGTCAAGTGAATAATGTTCTGTCTGTCTGAAAGGGCATCTTTACTTTAATAAAACGAAAATGAAATAATGGGAGAAATGGAAAAGGAGTCTGGCCGAAATCCTAAAGATTTGTCCCCAGGATATTTCTTGCTTTCTTCAGGATGTTAACGGGGCACGACTACTTTTGAGAGCACTTATGTCCAAGCGATGTTGCAGAAAGTCCATCGTGGATTTTCTATTCCAAGACTGTAAAGTCTCGCGTGGCACAAGCAGTGTAACAGCGTAGGTTCATATTTAAAACAAATGAAAGCAAAAGATTACTTAATTATCAGCATTATATATTTGCAGTTTGGGCCATTTTATTACTTTATCTTACTCCCTGACAGGAGAAATTATTGCGATTGTGTCAAATTTTCGTAATTGAGTTTTCACCAGAAATAAATGTTTTGAGCTTCCCAGAGTAAAAAACATTGTTTTTAATGAGTGCGTGTGTATGTGTGTGTCTGTCAGAAACTCAAAAACGAAAAATCGCAGGAAGCTCGAACTTGGTATTTCACCTTAATACCTTGAATATATCACCGCGGTGTTAACTTGATATACCACTGCATCTGGCAAAAAGGTTTCACGCAAAATCCACCAAAACCGGAAGTGCGATTTTAATGATTTTTTTCCCCCAGTTTTTCACGATTTTATCAAAAACGCTCCTTACGGTTTTTTTATATACTATCTTTTATAAAATTATGATACTAACTTTTTTTATACTATCTACGCACCTGAGTATCCTTTATAACTTTTATTTAAAACATTTTGCCCGAAAAGTTGATTAGGCGGAAGTTCTAAGGAGCAGTATCCCTTTAAAGTATCACTTCAATACAAATGTATTATTGTATCACATACGTAATATTAATTTACTTAATATAAGATGCAATTATAGAATTCCAAATTTGAAGAAAATCGGTTAGCCGACAGTGCGATTGTTTTTGAGTTTGCTTGAATTTTCTTGAAAATAATTAATTCTGCGAAATTTGGTAGCGTTAAATTTGAAATGTTATATGGGATTAATGTTATTGGTGCACTCTTCTGGACTGCAATGTAGTCACTTTTCCTACCTGCCTAGGATGGCAATTGTCCTCTCACCATCTCTATATTTATTATATCTATAATTTCTTGCCTTTTGGAAAAAGTGTACAAATCCCTTGATCAAAATAATGATGTTATTAGTTTATTTTTCGATTGCTCCAAGGCCTTTGATATTGCGCAGCATGAAAGATTGTTAGAAACTCTGGACAAAGTTGGCATCCGGGGTGTCGCTCATCAACTCATGAGTTCATATCTGGGCAATAGGAAACAAGTTGTCACATTAAGATCTTCTGATGAACGCAATATCCAAAGAGAATTTCAATCTCGGACCGTATTATCTCCAAGTGGTGTAGGACAAGGCTCTAAGTTGGGGCCACTCCTATTTATCATAGAGGTCAATGATGCACCCAGAAAAGTAGGAGAGGCAAGTTAATTCAGTATGCAGATGATATCAGCACAGTATTCAGTAGAGGAATCGAGGATGATGTGAATTGTGCCAATGTTGGAGCAGATGACATATTTAGATCGTCCAAAGACAAATGCATTAAAATGAATAATTCCAAGAAGGTTGGTCTGTGCTACTCAGTTGGTGGAAAAGAGTACTCTCCTTTAGTTAAGACTAAATGTGGCAGCATAATCTTCCCACCTTCGACAAAATTTCTTGGACTTCACATTTCTGTAGATCTGCGCTGGAAAGAACATATAGGTTCACTGGCTCCTAAACATTCGAGCATAGTATATCTCTTGAATAAATTAACTCTAATCCTCAATCTCGAGGTCTTGAAAGTAGTATATTTTGGAAAATTCCAATCAACGGCTTCCTATGGGATAATGTTTTGGGGAAACAGCCCATATACATCAAGAATTTTCCGCATCCAAAAAAGAGCTATTCGTGCTATGGGTAAAGCAAGACCCAACGAAAGCTGCAGGTTGCACTTTAAAAATAACAAAATCCTCACGATTCCAGCTCTTTATATCTTTTCCATCTGTTCATGGTTCTACAAAATTAGAAATAATTACACCACCTTCAACTATAAATATAATACTCGGAACCGTGACCACTTTCCTTTTCCTCAAGCAAACCACTCATTTTTCACATCTTCTTATTTATTTATGGAAAGGAAAATATTTAATGCACTTTCAAATGAAATTTCATCTTCACCAACAATGAAATTATTTAAATCTAAATTAAAAACTATGCTCCTGGATATTTTCTTACATAGACTTGCTGTGTAAAAAAGTTATTAGATTGTTTAATGTATTGACATGTCTTCTTAATACAAGTGTATGTAGAAATGAAGATAAATAAAGATTATTACTATTATGTTAGGATAATTGAATAAAAATTGTCATTTTTATAATATATAACTAGCTAACCCGACCACGCTTCGATGTGGCTCAGTCTGATTTTTAGGCTTAATCATGCGTCCTGATTTTGATAATTTTGTCGATGCTTTGGAATACCCTTCTACTAATTCTTCTTTTGAATGTACAATGTTGCAGAAATTAGATGGGAAGGTGATTTTTCCCGTTTCCGGATTTGTAGGGTGCGGTTACCGAGTTCGAGTAATTGTCTTGAAAATATGGCAGCTGTTGGATCGTTTTGAAGTTGAACTCTCATATTCGTTGTTAAATGAATTTTTTTTTCTGTGCTCCAAAGAGTTAAATATTTTAAGCAGGCATGCATTCATCAGCTGGTGTTGAGCGAGGTATAACTGGAAGCGTTTGCCTGAAGTCACTGGCTAGTAACACCAATGCTCCACTAAATGGAACCCGATTATTTAGCAAGTGTTTCAATGTATGGTCTAATGCTTCCAATGAACTTCTTATAAGCCATTGTACATACACTCATCCCATACCCGAAGAAACTTTCCCATTCCTGATGTTTTAGAATGTTACATGTTGGGTTTTCTGTGAAGTGCATGTTTAATTCATGACAGTTTTAAGAGCTGAATGCGCTGTTCTACGTACTTCAATCAACGTAGGAGCAATACCTGAAGAAGCAAGGCCAACGCAATATGGCCGTTTGAACGGATTTTAGCTCGGAATTTCCCGTTTCCGTGGGAATTTCGTAATAGAGGTACTTATAAGTAGTTGAGAAAGAGGTTTAGAGAGTGATCACCATCGCAACGCATCTGAATCTGTCTATTTCTGCCAACCTCGCGAATCGCTCGGTTTTCCGAACTTTTGTTCCCTTTCCGTAGGAACTTCGGAGTAAAAAGTATATATATAAACACTCTTATATAGAAATGCAACGTTGTGTAAAAATTTCAAGTCAATCTATTCACTACTTTTCGAGTTTTGCGGCCACAAACATACGGATGCTGAATTTATATATATACATATATGAATATATATATAGATTGTACTGACAGCAGTAAGAGAAAGTCGTGTGAGTTGTTGTCTCGTCAGATTTTTATAATATAATTTCCCTTCATAGATTGGCTTGGAGAGGGGGAAGGTGTGTTGAAGAAGGTTTATATTTATGACTTAGATACTACTATAATTAGAAGAAGGAAGACATGGCCTAAATTTAGAGTGCATTAAAAAAAAAACGCTATATAATCTTCAATAAAATTAAAGACAATACAACTGATTTGACAATGCCACTTTTTAGTGCAGCTTTAACGTTTTACAACAGAGTAACATATGCAGTAATTATGGGAATGCAGTACATTAATAGCAGCAGTTGTTATGGTATTAACGGAATTGCAATTTGAGGTAGATGTAAATCAGCCTTATAACATCGTTGACAATTGTAAACCAGACCCTCCCAAGTAGCTAGGAATTGTACAGAAGTTATGTTTACAACCTAGGGCACTATTGTGGTATCTAAAGCACAATGTATATATATATTAAACTATCATAGTACAAGTGCCCTAATAACAATTATACTATCTAACAAAGCTGCATACTGCCCATTCTTCACCTATTGTTATAAACAACTAATATAATTATTAATTAATTTAATGGTTTTGTAGTAAAAATAAATCTCGGTTATATAAATCGAATTTCTTCCGTTTAATTTTACGGTCTTTATATATATATATATGTGTGAGATTACTCTGTGTAACACTAAAAAGAAATGGGTTGCGAAATACACGAATTTGTCTTACTTTTTTTAATTCAATTATATACATAAAATATAAAATTTTCTTTAAACTTCAAATTTAACGTATTTGTCCCTAAATATGGAGATTGTAGGGAGACAAGTGCCAACCTTACTATCCCAAGCAGATTACGGAAGTGAAGTGTGCACCAATAATTATTTTATGGGGGGGGGGATGTTACAAAGAAAAGTGATAGGTTTAAATCGTTGTTGTGATTTTCCAGTTAATTTCAAAAAACTAGAACTACTATTCTGTAAAATTGTACTTTTGATTAACCGATTTGCTTCAAATTTGGAATTCTCGTAATGCTAATAATAGTGCGTGGTGTAATAAATAAACCGGAAGTTTAAAGAAAATAATTGAAATAATTGTTTACGAGAAAATCGTGAAAAACTAAAACAAAAAAAATTCATTCATTGAAGTCGTATTTCCAGTTGATGGATTCGCCCACCCTCCCCATGAAGCAGAAAAATCCATTCAATAAGATGGCACTTTTCGTTAAAGTTTTTTTTTTCTTTTTGACCGAAATATTCCTGTCAGATACCCGCCAACATTGAGCTTTCCGCACATTTTAATTATAACGCAATAACTTTTGGTACGAAATTACATAGTAAAATAAAACAAAAACAAACACTGGGAAAAAAAATATTGATGAATGAAACGAACTTTGATAAATAATTTCCTCAATATAATAATATGCAGTGTACCTGAATTGAAGAAAATATATATATATATATAAATATGAAGAAAAGAAAGGAAAAAGTGCGAGTGCGCAAGGGAGACAGATAAGATGAAATGAGATAGTGGTAGAAGAAAATGAGAGTAGAAGATATGATGACGTCACGGCGGATGCTGTGTTGTATGTGGCTCATGTATATTAATGTCAAGTTTGATGCAGTAACCAAGATATGTATGTATGTATGTATATATGTTAGTAACATCATAGACAGATACAACAAACTCCCCAAAGTGATTCTTCTTCAGACATCTTTCTTTTTTTGAGAACACACCTTTCTCTAAAGGATATGATCTCTCTGTCGCACTCTCTCCAGTATTTTTTTTTTTGCTTACTTGACATTATCTCAATGTCACTGTCTGACACTGTTCTTAGGTAAAAAATAAAAAGAAAAAAAAAGAAGCCATTTCATACATTACTTTATCTGCAGACTAGATCCTTTGAACTGTATTGATAAAGTAGTGCTTAGCGGAAGAGTCAAGTTAAAATTGAATTTTTGAATACATACTTTGTTCCATTCCTTTTTCCAGTTTCGTTTAATGTTGGTGAAAATATTTCAAATATCATTTACATAAGACAAGTAACTACATATTCTAGGGAAGTAGACTAGCCATATCTTCAGAGATTGTGTAGGGACACCTCCATAATAAACAACTAATATCAGTTCTCAAACTTAATGGTCAATAGACTTGTCTTTTGGGGTTTAACCAAGCATTATAACTTACAGTTAATCCAGTCCTAACAATTTCAAAAATCGTTGAGCCATAATTAATGCTTCCTATTAAGCATCATTCTTAACGATCCAAGTAGACCCCCAACATCCCTTTTCATAAAGATATTGTAATAGAAAACAAAACAATAGGGCAGCGCTTTCTACAATAGGAATTCACCACAACGCGGAAACTTCATATTGCTGTCATCAGCTGTCAGAGTTATCAACGCTGCAGGCACATCTCAACTACGCATTAACCCCTCTAGCAAGCCTGCGACAATGTTCAAATTAAGTACAACAAAAAATATAAAAGCCCACAATTTCGAAACTGTAATCAGTAAACAAACAATATTTGGAGAGTCTTGATTCAACATCTGAAGAGCTGACAACAACCAAGCAAGAAGTCAAGTAGTCTACAACAAGAGTTACATCAAGCCAAAACTTCCAGAAAGCAGTAAACTAGTTGTCAACTCGGCTTTCCGTCAAAAGCCTTTATATAGACCAGAGAATGCTCATTAACCAAGGTCAAATAAGCTAACCATTGGAACAAGCGAAAGTTCTAACTGCCAAACTAATCTTCAAGCGACACTAACATTCTACAGCACCAGCCAATATGATTCATCACTCGACCACTCTATTTACCTCTTTTACACTAACTCGACTCTAATTATCGTAAAGTACGAGTACAATTGTATGTGTTAAAAAGTAGCTGTGGAGTGTCTGAGTTTTATACTCAACAACAACATTTACTGCTAATAATATTATAATAATATCAAAATCCGTTACACAGAATCCACGAAACTTTTTATCCTCACAACATAACACTCTTTATCGTACGCCTTTAATCCGCATCCTTATTGATAATCCTCTCAAGTAATCTAAGATGTCTTCTATGGTTTTGCGACCACGTAAAGATGAAAATATAGATAATCAAACGCGGAAAAAATGTCACTACTGGATGATTTCTCTGTCCTCGAACACCTCCTTGGCTGATTATACGTTCAGATTGGACATTATTGTGATGTTCATATATCTGTATCACATAACCTAGCCTGTTTTTTCCTTCCACCTACTCAGCTACCTCATCACATTGCCTCATATGCTTCTTTGTAATGGTCCAAGAGTATAATGAGTATGTGAGCGCTGATTGGCTTCTTTCCGATCTTCATTATCTTTGTCTTCTCTGTATTTACTATCATATTTATAACAATGAATTTAACATCCTAAATTCCTAAGAATTTAAAAAAAATCAAAAACAAAAACTGGGCGTAGCTCGAACTCTATGTTCCGTTTAGATGTAAGTTTGTCTATTCTAGTATAAATAACAAACATAAAATCGCAATAATTACAAGAGGAAAAAGTAGTGGTTCTAAGACCAGGAGGAAAACCAGTAAATATAACTTGACAAAAAAAAGACAAAAAAAAAATGTACCTTTTTTTAAACAAAATGAAAAGGACAAAAGAAGGAGAAACTATAAAACATAAAGTTTAGCTTTGGCTTCCCGCTTTTGAGCTTAGTTTACGGCTGGACAAAAAAGAAAAGAAAGATTAAAAAAATGAAAAAATACTGGTAGAATTTTTCGTCGTGCCTAACTCAACTATAAATTTCAATGAAAAACCGTTACTACTGGAAAAAGTAAAAATGAAAACTGGACGAGTATTGTTTATTTTCTTTATTTATTTTATAATAATAGATCATATATTTTCCCTTATTAAACAGCTAATACAAATATTTTATTTTATTTTTAATATAATTTTTTATCACTTCTTTACATAAGGTTAAACATAAGAAACTTTTAACAAATGGAAAAGCCATTGAAAATGTGAAAGCATTTAAGTACTTAGGAGCCATGTTCACGCAGCAGAGCGACACGGCAAAGGAAATAAAAGAAAGAATGGCAGCCGGCAGCAGATGCGTCTTTGCTCTACGTTCAATCCACAGGACGAAGTCGCTTTCGAGGAAGCATAAGGCTAGGATCTACAAAACAATAAACCGTCCCATGGTTATGTACGTGAGTCTTGGGTTTTAAATGTATGTGAAGAGAATTTGCTTCCATTTGGGAAAGGAAAAATTTTCGGTACAAACTTCGTTAATGGGGTTTGGAAAATTAAAACTAATGCGGAGCTAAAAAGTTTGTACAATGCACCCGACATAGTATCCGAGATAAAGGGGAGGAGACTGGAATGGATCGGGCACCTCATGATCGAGCAGAGAGCGAATGGTCAAGAGATTATATGAAGATCGGCCGGAAGGAAGAAGAAAAGAAGGTTGATATCGAAGGATGATATCGAAGATGATATCAGAAAGTTGGGAGTAGGAAGATGGAGAACGAAGGCACTGGATAGGGAAACCTGGGAAAGGATTATTTTGGAGGCCAAAGCCCTGCATGGGCTGTAGTGCCAAAATAATAATAATAATAATAATAATAATAATAAGAAACTTTTCCATAATTGTTGGTAATTTTAATTATGAATAATGGAATTTCTTCTTGGATTTTCACTAGAACATTCTTGCATAAACACGGCTAAAGTGTTACTTTCCTCCTATAGAATGAGCACTCTTAAAATAGGATTGCAACCTTTTCAGGATGTAGTAAAAGGCGCGAAGAGCGACTATCCTTCATTTTGTGTAGATTGGGCACCTTATATAGCTTACCATATTGAAGTTCATTTCACAAGATTCCATATTGAATTCTTAATAAGTGTTGTTGTGGTGGTCTTAATAAGTGACATCAAACTGTGAGGATGTTGCCATCTTAAAGAGAAAAAGTGTGTTTTGTGTGTGTGTGTGTGTGTGTGTGTGTGTGAGAGAGAGAGAGAGAGGAGAGAGAGAGAGAGTGAGAGAGAGAGTAAGAAAGAGAAAGTGAGATCACATAAAAAAGCATCAAACTTTTATACAATAGCCTATGAAGTGCCAGGGCATTCAAGATGACGGAGTTTATTGAGTGGGGTGTGTTAAGCCGCGATTCCTATTACCCTTAGTTCTGGCACCGGCTACCAGTTGTGCTGCTAACTGTAGCTTTCCACTTTTTCCCATGATGGTGATCAACATTGTTAAGATAAATCTCCAAGAGAATTGAACCCTGACTGTTTGCATCTATGACGGGTTTTGTTGTAATAGTTGGAGCAAGGTTGGTGGTTTGTGGTAATGAATTAAAAGAAAATGACGAACACACGAGCCGACTACTTAAACAGAATTATATATTTAGTAATATAGATAGAAAAGAGAAGAGTTTTTATGGAGTGGGAAGTGAACGAGCGATGAGCTGTATGATGGTTGGTTAATAGCGTTATTATTGTTAAATTCTGAAGCGTTGGTTGATTTGAGATACTTGAGAAGAATTGGGTCTTGTTAGAACTCTTGCTGGTTCTAACAGTGGCGAGCTAATAGTGTGTATGGCTAGCGAGGTGAACCTTTCAAGGATGAAGTTGATGAAGTTGACTGGCCTTTACTCTTTAAAGTTTATCTGGTGACTGATCCATACTCACTTGAATCTTTGACTCATCGTTAAGCCCCTCACATAGCCAGCTTATATTAATTTTCTCTTACAGCTACAGACAGCTTATAGGTGAGAGGCGAGAGAGACTAGCTATCGTGTTTGAACACTATTCGCCAATACACTATTGTGGACTTCTCATGGAGCGCGATAATAGCGCCCTGAAGAGGTCACTAATAGAACAATTGAGCCCACATTTTCTGTGATGAATAGCGGCTACTGGGTTCCATTGCGCTAGCCATCAAAAAAATATTTGGGTTTAGATTATGCACTTGCTTAATAGATTCTTGAGATTTCAAAGACGATGCCTGGAAGCCCGATTTTGAAGTTGAAATCTAGAGTCACCGGTAAGCAAAAAACTAGCTTAGCTCCTAATAATCCTTCATTCACAAGTCAAGTCCAACCTGAGCGACACATATATTGTAAAAACATTGACACGTGAGGAGCCGTACTAATCTTCTGGATTGTAGAGGATTTTTTGTTTTTGTTTTCAAGTCACATCATGCGAAGAAGACACGATTTTCAGCACGAAACAACGAGATTGGCCATAATTTTTTTCTTTCAATTTTCGCTAGACATTACGTGTAACTTTTAAGAACATTTTTCAATCAAAACTAAGAGGATTGCGGTAAGAACAAGTCTTGTGATCATTTCCTACCAGATTTTTTTGTTGTTTTTTTTTAATGAAGTTTATAAAGGCGAGTATTTATAGCTTGTTTATAAGAAGTTGGATTTTCCTTAGCTCAGCTAGAAATTTCCCATCCAGATAAATATCTGTATAAGTTCTTTTTCACAGGGAAAATATTATAAAGAGGATTTTCTTCCATACTTTTTTTTGTCTTCCATTATTTCCACGTCGTTTAAAAGTCTTCTTCTTCACCTTTCATTCATTTCGTTATCTCTACTAGCTTCTTTACTTTACTTCCGCCAGACATTTTCTTTTCTTGACGTAGAAAAGTTTTCAATATTGTAGCTTCAGTTTCAACATCAACCTACCACAGAACAGTATCAACCACGTAAGGCAGTAGGATTTGGAATTAAAAGGAAAAAACTTGCTTTAAAAGTTGCATAATATTTTTACATTTAGTATAAAAGAAAAAAAGAAAGAAAAGAAAATCTAGCCAAGGGAAAAGAGTTTATTATTTTTTTTTTTACCATAGAAATAGGTGTTTTCCATTTTCTTCTAAGTTGGTAATTTGAAATTTTAATCAAAACAACACAGTTTAAGTTAAGAAAAGTGAATTTTCTTGTTTTCTCAGAAATATTTTTCTATTTTTTTCTTTTTTTTTAATGAATTATTATGTTTTGATAATCTAAACTAATAAATTTCAAGTTTTTTCATTTCTTTTTTATTGTATTTAAAAGGAGAAATCTGTCGATATAAGTAAATCAGAAACATATTATATTCACGGATAGCTAGACACAACCCCAAAGAATCAGTAATATTATATTTTTGTATTTATTTCTATGTAAAACTTCCTTTCACCATCAGTTTATTTATTGTAAAACAACGAAGATACTGCAACAAAAATTGCTTCAAGATGCTTGAAACAATAAACTATTCCAATGTTATGTGTAGTGCCTAACAATATATTAACAGCTAATGACGCTGAAGGTAGATGCTATAATTCTTTAATTAATTCATTCATTTAATTTAATCGAAAAACATTTAGTTGCCTGGAGGAATTATTTGTTGTTTTTTTTTTTTAAACAAAGAAGACATTAAATTGATCGAAAAATGTTATATTGAACTCAACAACAAGCTGGGTGCTGTGTGGTAGGAGCACACATTGAGACGTCTTCTAACTTCGAAGTTAAGAATTTGTCTTACAATAGATCGTATTTGGGTGGCAGTGATTGTAGGCCGGTGATAGTGCAGGTGGGAGCTCCCGCTTTCACTATTCTATTCTAAGAATTGGTCCGCTGTGCTAGTGTTTTGATGTTTGAATGGTTTTCAAAAGTGCCCTTTACAGCTTAACCGCATTAATACCGCCAAAATATTTAGGCGCCTCTTCATGAAAATTTTGCACTGAATTTAAATTTTAGAAGTGTTTTGAAGTTAGATGATCTGATGGTGATAATTAGTTAGCGGCCCCGATCTATTGTAATATATATACGATCTATTGTAAGACAAATTCTTAACTTCGAAGTTAGAAGACGTCTCAATGTGTGCTCCTACCACACAGCACCCAGCTTGTTGTTGAGTTCAATATAACATTTTTCGATCAATTTAATGTCTTCTTTGTTTATAAAAAAAAAAACAAATAATTTCTCCAGGCAACTAAATGTTTTCGACTAATTAAATGAATAAATTAATTTAAGAATTATAGCATCTACCTTCAGCGTCATTAGCTCTTAATATATTGTTTGGCACTACACATAACATTGGAATAGTTAATTGTTTCAAGCTTCTTGAAACAATTTTTGTTGCAGTATCTTCGTTGTTTTACAATAATTTATCCAGCAGTAGGATCATCTCTATTTCTATTTTCAGTCAGATGTGAGCAGTCGGCTATTAAGTGTTTTACCGTCAATGTTTAATACAATGAATGCCTGTCCGCTGGTAGTCGTGCTCAAGCAACAATTGACCCATCTTCATCTTGGCCAGTATTACTTCTTTCCTACGTAAGGCTGTACGGCCGTTGCCCAAACCGTTATCATTAGTTTCACCCACAAAGCCTCAAAGAAGTCTGAAATGTTTTTGTTGCGCATTTTCTTAGATTACTATATTGCTTAAACAACTCCATATATTTCTTAAGTATCATTTCTTTTCTTGCTCCACAAAATCTTTCATTCAATATCCTCTATTACAAATTGCCCTCCCGCGTTGATATAGTATCTAGCGCACTAGCTTTTGGTATGAAAGAATTCGCGTCAAGGCATCATGAAGAAATGTGGGAGAGCCTTAACCTTGTTAGCGAAGGCTAGCATTAAACGGCGATAGGAACTGTAGCAGGCTCATCACTTACTCACACCTCCCAAAAAAATCACCATCTGCCAAGCCTTAGATCTTCATGGGCTGTTGCGTTAATGGTTTTTATAATTTCTGATTCAAGGCAAAAGACATATGAGAAAAAGAAAACATTCTTTCCCTTCTTCAGAGTTACTTTAACCTGTTTTCTTTCTATCAAACTGGGATACCTAAAGTGATTATTCCATAAAATATCATTTCCGAACAGTGGGGGGAGGGGGGTTGCAAGAAAATCGAATTTCTAAAAAAATCTGTCAGAAATGCAGCGCTTTCTCATCTGGAATTTAGGAAAAAGTAAAAAGAAGTGGAGCTCAAGATGAGAAAAACTCTTTAAACTAAAATACTGTACTCTATGACTAAAATACTCATTTCCCCAGATAATGGAAATAAAAGAAAATTGTCTCATTAATCATTTAATTTCTTGAAGTTCTTATCTTTTTTTCACATTATTAATTTTTTCAACACAAAATTGAAAACAATTACTCTATGAAGATTTATATCAATATAAATTAACTTCATTTTCACATAATTGTTTGTCACACTCTTTTTCATTCATGCTTCAGTTTTCTCAGAGGCTTTCTCTTTTTTACCACTTTTTCTTTACTGCCTCCTCTTTACATTCTTCCGTCTTTTCTTCCACTTTCAACCATCCGCATCAAACAATTGTTCATTCCACTTCATTTCAGAACAGTTGTGCCCCAAAGAACTCCAAAATTATAATTTACGACTGCATAAATCTACATAGAGCCAAGCTTCCTTGTCTCTAGCATTATTTCCAAGAGTAAATGAGAGATGAGATTGTGCCTTGGTTTGTGGAATAGAAGAGAAGATAGATAGATGGTTAAAGAGTGAGAGTGTGAGACAGAGAGAGAGATAATAACATTGGTAAGGGGTCATGGTGAATTGTTTGTTACATTTCTATGGGTTTGGTCCATCCTTCATCACATACCGGCTCTCAAGTACACAAATACACACACACACACACACACACACACTTTCACGCATTCAGGCACGCATAAAACCCATTTTCATTTAACATCAAACTGAAGAGGAAATGTTTACTTATTATATATATATATATATATAGAGAGAGAGAGAGAGAGAGTGAGAGAGAAATAGAGAGAGAGATTGAAGCAGATGTAGGGTCCAAATTTTCCCTACAAACGGTGTACGTAAATCATTAAACAGACATATTTATTAAAATAAATTAATTAAACTTACATAAATATGTTTTGGATAGCAGCAGAGGGCCGTGTTATTCTGTTCCACCACCACCTACAACTTGTGTTTGGATTTATAAAGAGCTCTCTAGTTGCTAATTAATCCATATTTACATATCTCGGTCACTTTGTGTTTGATTACAGTTGCTGCCCAGTTTAACTTTTATATATAACATTGATATGTCACATGCATACACAAGAAAAGGGCAAAAGTTGTACATTAAAAACGTTTTTACACTAAATTATATACAGATGTTTTCTGATTAAAATAAGTTAGTCAATTTATTTTCCCTTTTCGTAAAATATAACTTTCAGATCCATCCTTTTCACTTAATTTATCCAAATATATACACTTTACACAATGTGTACTTCCACTTACACAGATACATGTAATAACAACGGGCTAATACCAACATTCTGACATCGCCCGAAACATTCAAACGCGCACATAGACATCAGATCTGCACATCTGCAACTACTTAAGCTTAACTTAGCTGTAAAGACAAATTTTAGCTTGCCTTTACTTGCTTGCGCCCGTGAGCACAGATTTGCACAGAAGTTGTTTGTAAACTGGAATGGATTTGGGCTTACAATCATATTCGAAAGAAATGTACTGATCTTCCACTTTGACATCATCTAATTTCTTTTAGTACTGTTATGATTTTAACTTGGTGCCAACAAACTTATAAATAAAAGACAAATATTTCTTTAAGCCTCAAATTTGACTTATTTCTTCTAACATAATGTAGTGGTCGGGGAACAATTTTATCAGGTAATTATTGAATGGATTACATTATAGTCAAGAAGAGAGAGCCAATAATCCATGCCTATTTTAAATTTAACGCAACAAATTTTGCAGAACTAACTCAAATCAATATTTTTGGAAAACTGTTCCATATAAAAGTGACAGTTCTATGTAAGTGCTATTGGCCATTAACAATTGAAAGGAAATTGTTGAAAACTCGGGATTTTTACTCAATCGCATACATTAATATAGACGGGGTGGGAATAGTGTATGTTCGCACTCAGATTTCAGTTTATTTTTCGATTCCGTATTTATTTTCACTTTTTAATGTATGTTGGTTTTACGGCCGTTCCTTCTCAAATTTAAAATTATGAATCAATATATAATCTAAGTTGAATACGGCAAAGACAGTTTGAAGAAACAAACACACCTTGGTTGTGTGTTCTCATCATGGATTTGATGAATATTTCAATCATAGCTCAACCTTTAAAGGTGAATCTAAAGGATTAAAGGTTGAAAGGTGAAAGTATAATATGTGTCTAAGGTTAAGAGATTGGTGTAGGCGGTCGAGTTTAAAAAAAATAAATAAATATAGGTATATAAATATATTTTGTTCAAAAAAGAATAATTTTTTATAATAAAAATTCTTTATAAAATGGAAGTAATGTGCTGTGGCGGAGGTCAACACAAAGAATGTTTCAGGGGTCATTTTTAATTTTATACTTTCAAATGTGAACTCACAAAAATGCCAACATGCCACATTTACTCTCCGGTGAGGTTCTTGTCCTCCAGCCTTTTTTAATCACAATTCTCTCCCTGTAACAGATCTGGAGCGATACCTTGGGCTCTTCGTTGACAAAAGACTCACTGTAAAACTCGGAATATCAACAACATATTTAATCCTAATTAATATTATTTTGATGATAGTATTAAAGTGAAAGTGAGTAGTAGTAAAGTGAAATAGCACTTTGGAAACCTGCACATAAGATTTAAAAGACAAGCACTGACTAAAAGGGCCAAACTTTTACAGAACTTAGTCGATCCAAATTACCACAGAACTCAAAAGACTGATATATATTTCTATAATCAAACCAATTTGGACTTACGGACTTGAATTGTGGGGTTCAGCTAAACTTACAAACTTACGTGCCATTCAGACAGTCAATCTAAGCTACTTCGACAGATAGTTGATGCTCCTTTCTCCGTCTCAAGACTTACGCTCCATAATGACCTCAACATTCCTTTCATGGTGCATCAACTTGCCAAGACAAAATAACATAAACTCCACACTACTCTCTCCCTTTGCTCTAATCCCTTTGTACAATCTCTAGCCTCCACTAGCATCCCTGACAATCCTCCACGCCGTTTGAATTGCCAATGGCCCCAGATTTCCTTCAGGACTGATCAATGTAACTGGTATCCAGTAGAGAGGGCTACCGCTGGCTAGTTTCTCTCTTCCTATCTCCAGTTTCATTTCTTTCATCCGCTTATTTACTCATTGTGCATATGTAAACATAGATGTAAATGTCTAAATAAACAAACAAACAAAAATGTCTTTCAAATATAAATTTAGATTTCATTTTTATTTATATTTTTAAAATTGAGTGAAAATCGGTTAACCTCAAGCCCCATTTTTCACATGAAACGTTTTTGAGTTTTTTACTAATTTTATACTTAAACAGATTTGAACCTGCCGCTTTTATTTGTAACATTTTTCTGAAAAAAAGTAACTTGTTTTTAAAACACCAAAGTTCAAAATGTGTTTGTTCAATACTATTGGCGCTTTCTACAATGCAATCAACCATTCGTCTACATGACTCGGTTGGTCAAACACGGTTTAAAGAAAATTTGTCATTTTCTCCTATAATTCTTAATGCGCAGTAAGAGAAAGTCCTGTGAATGTTTCACACCAGATTTTTTTCAACCTTTCGCGATTTTTATCGAAATTCAAACTAATTTCTTTAAATTGCGTGTATTAGATACCTACACATATAAATGACTATTACGCTAGTACTTGTATTTGAAATATTTGTCCCGGGAAAATAGATTTTAAAATATTTCTGAAGACCTACTACGTTGGAGTTTTATCAAGCACTCTCTTCTGGATTGTAATGTCCAGTATCATAAGTAGATGAGATTGACGGGTTCTAGGCCACTTTTTTTGCACAAGATGGCGGCCGTCCCCCTCTCCCACCTCTCATCACAGTCACATTACCCCTCCCCCCACCACCAAATGGTCACCCCTCCCCTCCCCCAACCTATTCGCCAACGTTTGTTCCCCTGACCTGCCGTACCGGGGGCCCGTCCACCCCTTTTCCTGTAGGCGAAGAAAATATACTAAAAATTAATTTTTTTTTTTGCTAGGTCAGCAAAACGATCTCAAGAGAAAACAAGGCCATTACGCAGGGCTCCAGTCCAGCACTTCAGTACCACTCAGCTAGAATGGTAACTGTGTCAATATTAGTTTTCTTTAGATCCTTATAACCTGCCCACTTACCGTCACAGCCCCACATACCTTCTCTCGCCTCATCTCCCTCTCTCATATCCTGTCTCTCCTCTCTCTGCTCTATAGATATATATATAAAATATATACACAGAGACTTAAAGAGAGGCTCTGCCCCACGTACCCCAGGCCAGGGTTCATTAACCTGTATTTTTCCATTCATACAAAAGTTCATTAACCTCTATGTATGAACAATGTTTGCAATATAATTTCTAATTAAAAGTATTTTTCCATTCGTACAAAAGTCTTATTCTTTAAGATAAAAATCTATTTATCGATAAGTATATTGATAACACCTATCGAATCCAGTATATGATTATTATCGATTTTATGAGTCACTCACTTAATAAATTCTGTAAGTTTTTTTTTCGTTAGATCTGTACTTTGACGATGCAATTGAATGCCCTAAGATTTTTAGCACATTTTAAATTCTTATGAAATAAACACACACAAAAAAAATTATTCCATCAAATATATATTGATAACACATATTGAATCCAGTGTATTGATTATTATCGATTTTGTATGAGGCAGTCACTTCTGTAAGTTTTTTTTTTTGGGTAAAACATTTTTAAAAAGTTAGAAAGCGTATTTAAGATAAATCTATTTATCGATCAATTATATATCGATCGCTTCCCAGTATATATTGATTATTATTGATTTTTATGAGGGAATCATTTCTGTAAGTTTTCTGGTAAAACATTATTAAAACTAAAAAAAAAAAAGGGTATAATAATATCTTAGAACAAATTAATTAGAGAAAGGAAAAATCTTAGTATTTAACCTGGAGAACTAGTAGTTTTTATACGATTAATAATATATATTTTTTACCATTCTCTCTTGCGCACCAATTGTATAGGTATTAATGGAAAAACAAAACAAAAAAACAATCTTGATTCAAAATAACTTATTATTTATTCACTTAATTTTTTACAAGATATGATTGATAATATAAAGCATGTTTCGATAGCTTATTTTTTTTTTTTTTGTAATAGACATTTTTGAAAAATACATTCGTATAACATACAACTTTAGTTCTTTTTACCACACACTGTCTAAAATGATTATTTTCTCCCCCACTAATCTTTAAATAAACAATTTTTATTCATACATTTAATTTTACAAGATATGATTGACGACAATATAAAGCAAGTTTCAATAAATTATTTTTGTAATAGACATTTTGAAGAAATACATTCGTATAACATACATCACATAGTTCTACACCACCACATTGGCACCATATAAAATTTCTCCCACTAATCTATAATTAAACAATTTATTTATATATTTTAGTTATACAATATTATTATTATTGAAAATATAAAGCATGTTTTTTCGTTAGTTTGTTGCTGTTGTAATAGACATTAGTTTCAACACCATTTAAAAAAATTTATTGTTTTTCCTAATCATTAATCTATTTGACTGATACCATAATGCAAGTTCAATACCCTAAGCTTTTGCACATTTTAAATTTTTATTATTATGAAATAGACATTTGAACATATTCTTAAAGTTAACAATTTTTGGGCACCCAAAGTCTTCTAAATTAAGAATACAACTGTTGGGAAGATATTGTTTTATAAATTGTAATTTCTCTAATCCTTTAATTAGTACCTCATCATAATCGGACAATGTTGACTGCAGTATGTATGGTAAATGATAGTATGGAGTCAGTCCATCTTTCCATGCTAGCCCATGAAAATTATTGGTTAGCCATCGGGTTGCAGGGAGAGATTGACAACTTGAAACCCATGCAGGTGGTGCCAAAATCCAATGTGATGTAGATCCGGTTTCCACATCTACAATTGCCAATTCTTTCACAACGTATTTCCTCCAAGTTGGATCTTGAAGAGCTTGGAAATCCACTACTGCTGCTAATTTCTTCATATTACGTTCTAGAAAAAAAAAATAATAATAATTGAAACACAACAAATATTTACAGAAAATCTCTAAGAAAATTACTAAGTATTAAAGAACAATAAATCATTACACATACATTATACAAACTCTAAATCGAATTTTTGTCCGTTAATTCCCTTATAGATTAAGAACATTTTATTTTCCGTTGTGTTATATTCATCATTATATCTGTTAATCAACTCCTCAGTCAAAATATTACTGTAGCGTTTTGGGAGAAAAACTTTTGTAGGATAATTATCATCTATATTAAAAAATTCAGTCGATGGTTGAATCAAATATGCTATCGTTGTCTGACCATATCGAGTGTTCATTTTTTTCGAATTTACATACTTCATGTGGAACACCAATCATTAAGTCACACACTTTATTAATTGAACCACTATGCTTATTGCAGCCGTTTAGATAAACCTTTAGTAGATCCATTATAAAAATAACAAACAGTACCTAAAAATAAAAATTAAAATAATTAAAATAAAATAAAAAAATAATAATAATAATAATCTATTATAGAATTACAAGTATTTAAAAGTAACACTTACCTTAGTTATGGATAATGATGATGAATGATCAATGTACAGTAGATCTGAAAAAATAATAATAACAATAATGACAATAATCAAAGATAGTAGTGGAAAATAACTATTTTCTTTTTATATATCTATCACATATAAAGAAGACAAAAGTAAAAAAAAAAAAATTATAAATTATTAATACTAATCTATTATACAAGTATTTAAAAGTAACACCTACCTTAGTTATTGATAATGATGGTGAATGATCAATGTACAGTAGAACTGAAATAATGACAATAATCAAAGATAGTACTGGAAATAACTATTTCGTTTTTATATATACTATCACACATATAGAATACAAAATAAAAATTAATTATAAATGAAATTATAAGTAAAGTAAATAACATAAGATCTAAAATACTCACCGAAGAAGAAGAAGAAAAAGCAGAATGCAGATTAATTGAAGAGTGATAGATCACTAATTAAGTAACGGCATTTTTATATTCATTGTGACGTATATATTAACCCCCACTTTTGTCATGCGTCTCTCTCTCTCTCTTAAGTAAAAGAGAAGGTATACCCATCAGCTGCAAAATATTAATGCTGGATTCTATCTTAAAAATAAATAAAATAATTTTATTGTTGTTGTTAACCATTGGTTAAATAGTTGCTCTAAGAATTTCCAAAATTTCAACTATGAGTTTAGGTGATGATTATGAAGTTATCAAAACAAAACAAAAACAAAAAAAAATGGTTGGCTAATTGTTAAACAATTTGCAAAGGAATATGTTGAAAGAGATCCTAATCTTAATTTTAAACAATGCTTTTGGTCAAAAACCTAACCAGATTTGCGACCCCCGATAGATGTCTCGCATTAAAAGGAGCTGTACTTGATTTTTTTTTTTTTTTTTTTTGGAAATAGTGGGAGTCTTGTCACTGTAGTCTTTGTGTGTCTTTTTTGCATTCAGTTGTAAACGCGAACACCACCATGACAAATGAACTTGGATTGCAGCTTACTACAGCTTTTTCTCTCAACAACAACTCCACTAAAAGGCTAGTAACTGGACTTTCCCAAGAAGGTGTACCACTTGCAGCACTGAAGGTAGCGAAAAAGAAAGTCATCTATTTAAGTGAAGAAGATTGGTCAACGTTTCAGTCTAGCAGCAGGCAAATATGTGATAATTTCTTCAAAGAAAAGAGGAAAAACGAAGTAATCACTGATATAATTACTCTCCATATTCAATTATCTCTTTTGAGAAATCTACACACAAAGTGATTGCATTCAAAGGGAAACCAACATGGTTAGAATCAATTCTTAATTTTCAACCTCCAAAGATTACTCTTATGAGAAATGAATACTTTAAACTGACAAGTTTGTATGAAGATGTATTAAAGCAGTTTAGTTATTTAAGAAAACTTTACAATCCAGTTGTATTGACATATTCTGAAGAAAAAAAAAATAAATCTATTTTTGATAACTATTTTGTTTTTGTTTTTCATTTTTTAACCTATCATCTTATTGGGGTAAAAGAAACAAAAAAAATAAAATCCACTAAAGTTGATAAATTTTTCAATTAACACTTAACTGATGGTTTTTATAGATAAGAAACAAGGCTGCAGAGTTGCTTTCGTCTACCTAAATTTCAAGTAACCGTAATAAGGTGATAGAATAATTTAATTTTTGTTTATTTGTTTTTTGACGAGCTGGAGATTATACCATTACTTAACGAGTAATCATAAATTTGCTTGTATCAAGGAGAGTACAAGACAACTGTAACAATGATTAAAAATGTTATTTATTAACTCTATTAAGTGTCCAGATGCGTGGCTAAAACAAACTATTACATAATCTTTTGGGGAAAAATAGCATGGTAGCAATAGCTGGAGGTTCGAATTCTAATTTTTTTATTTTTGGACAATTTTGACCAATCAATACATACATTCAATAGTTATACATATACGTTTACTTATTTATTACAACAATTTTTTTTTTTTTTTATTCCGTTCAAATTCATCGCAGAATTAATATCAGTAATTTTCCATGGAATCAAGTAACATAATGGGAATGTTGCAAGCATTAAATATGTTTTTTCTGAGAGATCATGTATGTTCTTTGTTTCTCACAAAGGTTTGTTGTTTTTTATAGAAATATCATGTTATGCTGATTGTTAATTTAACATACTACAGTAGTCTGTCATATCTGGTTTATATGAGCAACGTAATAGAAAAAATATTTCTATTTATTTAAATGTTAAAAAAAAAAATTATTGTGTTAATTGCGGTAGATGTATTGCCTTGGGGATTTGGTTAGGTAAAAATATAAATACTTTGGGCAAAATCACTATACACAGCAAAAAAAAAATGATCGAAGTAAAAATCAATTTGTGAAATAACCAAGAAAACACAGTTAAGATAATACATTACGCACTTTCTTCTTTTACTTTCAACTGAATACGAATTAATCATATAAGACAATCGCTATTAAAGAAGTACATAGCATATTAGGTACTAAAACATACTTAAGCTATCGTATTGTGG
The DNA here is from genome assembly GCA_011037195.1 of Triatoma infestans. Lineage (NCBI taxonomy): Eukaryota > Metazoa > Arthropoda > Insecta > Hemiptera > Reduviidae > Triatoma > Triatoma infestans. The sequence continues at coordinate 10,392 of JAAEAF010001583.1, read as the reverse complement.
CTTGCAATAACAATTTTGCTAGTAATTTCCAATATACTTTTCATAAATAAATAGATGACTTACCTGTCTCTAACTTACATCGACCTGTCTGAACAAGTAATAACTTGCTCTAGTGTCTTACAATGTTCTATTTTTTCTATATTACAACTGGTACTTAAAGAGTGGCTCTGCCCCACTGGCTAGAGTACCCCAGGCTTACGCATTAGCATAAGAATGGGAGGAAATTTGTATTCTACTAAATGACGTCATGCCATTGAATTGGAGGGTGGGTGTTACGGATAAGAAATTTTATGTGATTGAGGGACTACATTAATCACTTGGTGTATTCCCTTCAAACTAACAAGGTAAATATATTTCTCATTTCATCCATTTTATTTTATTTTATTATTATTTTTTTTTTCTTGTAATGGCTATTAGTTACTGTAAAATGTTAATTCTATTTCAGGAACTTTATGGAAGTCAGTTGTATATGAACATACAAACTATTGCAATTTAGTGGGTAATTCATTTTCATAAAAAATGGAAGAATGGGCTCGCATTATATCACACCCTCTCTATCAACAATTTCTAGAAGATTTCTCGAGATGCACCTTAGAAAAACCGGGAGCAATTCAGTATATGAATTTATACAATGATATAAAAGAATTGGAAAAGTTATCTAAAGAATATGTTGTTAAAAGCAAGTATAAAGATTTCCATTATGTAAATTGTGTTTGGTCAAACACAGATTGTAAAGAAGGACCTGATACGTGTAGATGTTGCAATATTTCTGGTTTTTATTATTCTATTATTAACAAATTATGTGAAATTTACAATGGTAATTTTATTGAAATGATGAATAAACTAACAATAAATAATTGAATATGTTATTAGAAAGATTGCAGATTATATTTGTAGATCAATTTGTTTAAGACATTTAGAAACAAAATTAATTGTTATAAATACATAGAACTTATTTGTGTGATGAAAAAAAAATAAATAAATAAATAAATTTTTCTTATTTTTGAAAGAATAAAAACAAAGTGTCTATTAATTATGATAACCCTTCACATAGTTGTAATTTGCTCTAACATCATATATATTTAAAAAAAAAAGAAAAAGAAGTTTATTAATTTTTTTTTATTATCCTTATATTGTTGAAATTTTGCTCCATCAGCAAACATACACACCTACATACATATATTATATGAAGTTGGTAGTTGCACATTTGGGTAAAGTACTGGAGAAATTATTAATTAATCGAATTATGTATCACCTAAATAGAAATGACTTCCTCGGTGAATGAGATTAGCCGAAACATGAGCCCATGTTCGAAATGGTATTGACACATTTACTCCTTTCTCCAAATAAGTGATTAGATGAACCTTTTCCACATCCGATACAAATATTTTTATATATTTATAATTTTTAATTTTTTCCACCAACGGCTTTAGCCATGGTTGTTGTCTTTAGAATTAGTTTTCATAATCTTATTTTCTTTAGAAGTGCTTTCTTTACTTTGTACGTATTTTATATTATTTTATTTTTGCCAGATTGTACTTTTTGTTTGCAATATTCTTTTCTATTATGTTACTTATATAAACTTGATATGACAGAATAATGTAGCATGGGAAATTAACGATCAGCATAACTGTAAGAGAGAACATGATATTTCTATAAATTCAGCAAGCCTTTATTAAAATAAAATAATATAAAATACGTACAAAGTAAAGAAAGCACTTCTAAAGTAAATAAGATTATGAAAACTAATTCTAAAGACAACAACCATGGCTAAAGCCGTTGGTGGAAAAAATTAAAAATTATAAATATATAAAAATATTTGTATCGGATGTGGAAAAGGTTCATCTAATCACTTATTTGGAGAAAGGAGTAAATGTGTCAATACCATTTCGAACATGGGCTCATGTTTCGGCTAATCTTATTCACCGAGGAAGTCATTTCTATTTAGGTGATACATAATTCGATTAATTAATAATTTCTCCAGTACTTTACCCAAATGTGCAACTACCAACTTCATATAATATATGTATGTAGGTGTGTATGTTTGCTGATGGAGCAAAATTTCAACAATATAAGGATAATAAAAAAAAATTAATTAACTTCTTTTCTTTTTTTTTTTAAATATATATGATGTTAGAGCAAATTACAACTATGTGAAGGGTTATCATAATTAATAGACACTTTGTTTTTATTCTTTCAAAAATAAGAAAAATTTATTTATTTATTTTTTTTGTTTCATCACACAAATAAGTTCTATGTATTTATAACAATTAATTTTGTTTCTAAATGTCTTAAACAAATTGATCTACAAATATAATCTGCAATCTTTCTAATAACATATTCAATTATTTATTGTTAGTTTATTCATCATTTCAATAAAATTACCATTGTAAATTTCACATAATTTGTTAATAATAGAATAATACAAACCAGAAATATTGCAACATCTACACGTATCAGGTCCTTCTTTACAATCTGGGTTTGACCAAACACAATTTACATAATGGAAATCTTTATACTTGCTTTTAACAACATATTCTTTAGATAACTTTTCCAATTCTTTTATATCATTGTATAAATTCATATACTGAATTGCTCCCGGTTTTTCTAAGGTGCATCTCGAGAAATCTTCTAGAAATTGTTGATAGAGAGGGTGTGATATAATGCGAGCCCATTCTTCCATTTTTTATGAAAATGAATTACCCACTAAATTGCAATAGTTTGTATGTTCATATACAACTGACTTCCATAAAGTTCCTGAAATAGAATTAACATTTTACAGTAACTAATAGCCATTACAAGAAAAAAAAAAATAATAATAAAATAAAATAAAATGGATGAAATGAGAAATATATTTACCTTGTTAGTCTGAAGGGAATACACCAAGTGATTAATGTAGTCCCTCAATCACATAAAATTTCTTATCCGTAACACCCACCCTCCAATTCAATGGCATGACGTCATTTAGTAGAATACAAATTTCCTCCCATTCTTATGCTAATGCGTAAGCCTGGGGTACTCTAGCCAGTGGGGCAGAGCCACTCTTTAAGTACCAGTTGTAATATAGAAAAAATAGAACATTGTAAGACACTAGAGCAAGTTATTACTTGTTCAGACAGGTCGATGTAAGTTAGAGACAGGTAAGTCATCTATTTATTTATGAAAAGTATATTGGAAATTACTAGCAAAATTGTTATTGCAAGCCACAATACGATAGCTTAAGTATGTTTTAGTACCTAATATGCTATGTACTTCTTTAATAGCGATTGTCTTATATGATTAATTCGTATTCAGTTGAAAGTAAAAGAAGAAAGTGCGTAATGTATTATCTTAACTGTGTTTTCTTGGTTATTTCACAAATTGATTTTTACTTCGATCATATTTTTTTTTTTTTTTGCTGTGTATAGTGATTTTGCCCTAAGTATTTATATTTTTACCTAACCAAATCCCCAAGGCAATACATCTACCGCAATTAACACAATAATTTTTTTTTAACATTTAAATAAATAGAAATATTTTTTTCTATTACGTTGCTCATATAAACCAGATATGACAGACTACTGTGGTATGTTAAATTAACAATCAGCATAACATGATATTTCTATAAAAAACAACAAACCTTTGTGAGAAACAAAGAACATACATGATCTCTCAGAAAAAACATATTTAATGCTTGCAACATTCCCATTATGTTACTTGATTCCATGGAAAATTACTGATATTAATTCTGCGATGACTTTGAACGGAATAAAAAAAAAAAAAAATTGTTGTAATAAATAAGTAAACGTATATGTATAACTATTGAATGTATGTATTGATTGGTCTAAATTGTCCAAAAATAAAAAAATTAGAATTCGAACCTCCAGCTATTGCTACCATGCTATTTTTCCCCAAAAGATTATGTAATAGTTTGTTTTAGCCACGCATCTGGACACTTAATAGAGTTAATAAATAACATTTTTAATCATTGTTACAGTTGTCTTGTACTCTCCTTGATACAAGCAAATTTATGATTACTCGTTAAGTAATGGTATAATCTCCAGCTCGTCAAAAACAAATAAACAAAAATTAAATTATTCTATCACCTTATTACGGTTACTTGAAATTTAGGTAGACGAAAGCAACTCTGCAGCCTTGTTTCTTATCTATAAAAACCATCAGTTAAGTGTTAATTGAAAAATTTATCAACTTTAGTGGATTTTTTTTTTTTGTTTCTTTTACCCCAATAAGATGATAGGTTAAAAAATGAAAAACAAAAACAAAATAGTTATCAAAAATAGATTTATTTTTTTTTTCTTCAGAATATGTCAATACAACTGGATTGTAAAGTTTTCTTAAATAACTAAACTGCTTTAATACATCTTCATACAAACTTGTCAGTTTAAAGTATTCATTTCTCATAAGAGTAATCTTTGGAGGTTGAAAATTAAGAATTGATTCTAACCATGTTGGTTTCCCTTTGAATGCAATCACTTTGTGTGTAGATTTCTCAAAAGAGATAATTGAATATTGGAGAGTAATTATATCAGTGATTACTTCGTTTTTCCTCTTTTCTTTGAAGAAATTATCACATATTTGCCTGCTGCAAGACTGAAACGTTGACCAATCTTCTTCACTTAAATAGATGACTTTCTTTTTCGCTACCTTCAGTGCTGCAAGTGGTACACCTTCTTGGGAAAGTCCAGTTACTAGCCTTTTGGTGGAGTTGTTGTTGAGAGAAAAAGCTGTAGTAAGCTGCAATCCAAGTACATTTGTCATGGTGGTGTTCGCGTTTACAACTGAATGCAAAAAGACCAAACCAATTCACTACAGTGACAAGACCCCCACTGTTTCCAAAAAAAAAAATCAAGTACAGCTCCTTTTAATGCGAGACATCTATCGGGGGTCGCAAATCTGGTTAGGTTTTTGACCAAAAGCATTGTTTAAAATTAAGATTAGGATCTCTTTCAACATATTCCTTTGCAAATTGTTTAACAGTTAGCCAACCATTTTTTTTTGTTTTTGTTTTGTTTTGATAACTTCATAATCATCACCTAAAATCATAGTTGAAATTTTTTTGGAAATTCTTAGAGCAACTATTTAACCAATGGTTAACAACAACAATAAAATTATTTTATTTATTTTTAAGATAGAATCCAGCATTAATATTTTGCAGCTGATGGGTATACCTTCTCTTTTACTTAAGAGAGAGAGAGAGAACGCATGACAAAAGTGGGGGTTAATATATACGTCACAATGAATATAAAAATGCCGTTACTTAATTACTGATCTATCACTCTTCAATTAATCTGCATTCTGCTTTTTCTTCTTCTTCTTCGGTGAGTATTTTAGATCTTATGTTATTTACTTTACTTATAATTTCATTTATAATTAATTTTTATTTTGTATTCTATATGTGTGATAATATATATAAAAACGAAATAGTTATTTCCAGTACTATCTTTGATTATTGTCATTATTTCAGTTCTACTGTACATTGATCATTCACCATCATTATCAATAACTAAGGTAAGTGTTACTTTTAAATACTTGTATAATAGATTAGTATTAATAATTTATATATTTTTTTTTTATTTTTTATTTTTTTTACTTTTGTCTTCTTTATATGTGATAGTATATATATATAAAAAGAAAATAGTTATTTTCCAGTACTATCTTTGATTATTGTCATTATTGTTATTATTATTTTTTCAGATCTACTGTACATTGATCATTCATCATCGTCATCATTATCCATAACTAAGGTAAGTGTTACTTTTAAATACTTGTAATTCTATAATAGATTATTATTAATTTTTTTTTTTTATTTTAATTATTTTAATTTTTATTTTTAGGTACTGTTTGTTATTTTTATAATGGATCTACTAAAGGTTTATCTAAACGGCTGCAATAAGCATAGTGGTTCAATTAATAAAGTGTGTGACTTAATGATTGGTGTTCCACATGAAGTATGTAAATTCGAAAAAATGAACACTCGATATGGTCAGACAACGATAGCATATTTGATTCAACCATCGACTGAATTTTTTAATATAGATGATAATTATCCTACAAAAGTTTTTCTCCCAAAACGCTACAGTAATATTTTGACTGAGGAGTTGATTAACAGATATAATGATGAATATAACACAACGGAAAATAAAATGTTCTTAATCTATAAGGGAATTAACGGACAAAAATTCGATTTAGAGTTTGTATAATGTATGTGTAATGATTTATTGTTCTTTAATACTTAGTAATTTTCTTAGAGATTTTCTGTAAATATTTGTTGTGTTTCAATTATTATTATTATTATTTTTTTTCTAGAACGTAATATGAAGAAATTAGCAGCAGTAGTGGATTTCCAAGCTCTTCAAGATCCAACTTGGAGGAAATACGTTGTGAAAGAATTGGCAATTGTAGATGTGGAAACCGGATCTACATCACATTGGATTTTGGCACCACCTGCATGGGTTTCAAGTTGTCAATCTCTCCCTGCAAACCGATGGCTAACCAATAATTTTCATGGGCTAGCATGGAAAGATGGACTGACTCCATACTATCATTTACCATACATACTGCAGTCAACATTGTCCGATTATGATGAGGTACTAATTAAAGGATTAGAGAAATTACAATTTATAAAACAATATCTTCCCAACAGTTGTATTCTTAATTTAGAAGACTTTGGGTGCCCAAAAATTGTTAACTTTAAGAATATGTTCAAATGTCTATTTCATAATAATAAAAATTTAAAATGTGCAAAAGCCCAGGGTATTGAACTTGCATTATGGTATCACTCAAATAGATTAAGGATTAGGAAAAACAATAAATTTTTTTAAATGGTGTTGAAACTAATGTCTATTACAACAGCAACAAACTAACGAAAAAACATGCTTTATATTTTCAATAATAATAATAATATTGTATAACTAAAATATATAAATAAATTGTTTAATTATAGATTAGTGGGAGAAATTTTATATGGTGCCAATGTGGTGGTGGTGTAGAACTATGTGATGTATGTTATACGAATGTATTTCTTCAAAATGTCTATTACAAAAATAATTTATCGAAACATGCTTTATATTGTCGTCAATCATATCTTGTAAAATTAAATGTATGAATAAAAATTGTTTATTTAAAGATTAGTGGGGGAGAAAATAATCATTTTAGATAGTGTGTGGTAAAAAGAACTAAAGTTGTACGTTATACGAATGTATTTTTCAAAAATGTCTATTACAAAAAAAAAAAAAATAAGCTATCGAAACATGCTTTATATTATCAATCATATCTTGTAAAATTAAGTGAATAAATAATAAGTTATTTTGAATCAAGATTGTTTTTTTTTTGTTTTTCCATTAATACCTATACAATTGGTGCGCAAGAGAGAATGGTAAAAAATATATATTATTAATCGTATAAAAACTACTAGTTCTCCAGGTTAAATACTAAGATTTTTCCTTTCTCTAATTAATTTGTTCTAAGATATTATTATACACTTTTTTTTTTTTTAGTTTTAATAATGTTTTACCAGAAAACTTACAGAAATGATTCCCTCATAAAAATCAATAATAATCAACATATACTGGGAAGCGATCGATATATAATTGATCGATAAATAGATTTATCTTAAATACGCTTTCTAACTTTTTAAAAATGTTTTACCCAAAAAAACTTACAGAAGTGACTGCCTCATACAAAATCGATAATAATCAATACACTGGATTCAATATGTGTTATCAATATATATTTGATGGAATAATTTTTTTTGTGTGTTTATTTCATAAGAATTTAAAATGTGCTAAAAATCTTAGGGCATTCAATTGCATCGTCAAAGTACAGATCTAACGAAAAAAAAAAACTTACAGAATTTATTAAGTGAGTGACTCATAAAATCGATAATAATCATATACTGGATTCGATAGGTGTTATCAATATACTTATCGATAAATAGATTTTTATCTTAAAGAATAAGACTTTTGTACGAATGGAAAAATACTTCTAATTAGAAATTATATTGCAAACATTGTGCATACATAGAGCTTAATGAACTTTTGTATGAATGGAAAAATACAGGTTAATGAACCCTGGCCTGGGGTACGTGGGGCAGAGCCTCTCTTTAAGTCTCTGTGTATATATATATATATATATATATCTATAGAGAGAGAGAGTGAGAGAGAGAAAGGATATGAGAGAGATGAGGGAGAAGTATGTGGGGGTGAGGTATAAGGATCTAAAGAAAACTACTATTGCCAAGTTACCACTATAGCTGAGTGGTGTAAGTGATGGACTTGGATGACGAAGGTTGTGAGATCGTTTTTGCTGACCTCAGCAAAAAAAAAATTAATTTTTATTATTTCTTCGCCTACAGGAAAAGGGGGGGGAGGGGTGGGGGAAAAGTTGGGAATAGGTTGGGGAGGGTAGGGGGGTCATTTGGTGGGAGAGGGGTAACTAGGGCGGTGAGGGGGATGGTGGAAATTGGACAGGGAATGGTTGGGACGTATAAGGCGAGGGGGGTAGGTGAGGGTGTGAAAATCTGTCTCAGAACCGGCAAACATATACTACTGCCTAGACGAACCCCACCGTGCTTCTCCAATATTTTTCATTATCTCCCCACCTTCCTTCAGTTTTCCTTCTATCCAGACTGCATGTTGTGCAAACATTAATTGACAAAAGGAAAAAAATTAAATATATAATTTAGATAATTAATTAAAATATGCGACTGAAGGGAATCATGTGACCGATAAAAAAAACAAAAAAAAACACAACTAATAAGGCAGTGAAGTAGCTAAAAGAGGGGATGTTTATTTTACAGATGAACATGTCATTTGTTGATTGGACTGAGACGGTGCGCCGAGGGGACATGATGAACTTCTTATACAAAACATTCTTCTTGTCGTAAACATACCATATACCACACACATTCACCGCTAAACAAAGAAGAACACTTGTGACAAAAGAACAAGTGTGGGGGAAAAAAAATTAAAAAAATCTAGTTGGCACTTTTATCAAAGATACATTTTGATGTGTGTGAATGTGCGCGCAAACTGCACAATGTTATCCATAACAATTTTAAACACAAGTAAAAAGAAAACTTCCAAGTTAAATAGGGGGAATGGGTGAGATGAAGAAGGAAGATGACAATGTCTTTTGCGTAGTTTTCTTTTGTTTTGTGTTCTCACTCATCGGGTTAGCTTCTGTGTGACCAGACAAGTTCAATTTGTTTTTGTCTTTTTTTTGTAATTCTACCACTTGTACCTGGTATTGGAAGACTATGGAAACGACTAGACCGACAAACAAGATAGACTTTGTCTTGTGTCCTCTTGCCTGGGCGGCATGTTAACACTACACACTGTACAGGTATTACATTGAAAGAAGAACATGATGTTTTCAGATTTCTTCTTTTTTTTTTGTATTTATTTCAAATTAAAAACAACCAAGTTTAGTCGACCACCTTGATTTTCTTTTTTTAATTCCTTCTTCAAACTACATGTGTTAACATCATTGTCGCCTTCAAAGCAGACATTTTAATGTCTGTCCACAAATAGAATACAAAAAAATGGTTATGTAGTAGCTTTTCTTCTTTAGTAAACTTGTGCCAACCCGAACAAAATGATTTGATTTTTGCATTTTCAGACATTTTTTTTTTTATGAATTATTGTGATCGGTTCAAATTTTTTGTATTGTGACTTTTCACCCGAAATACATGATGTGAGGTCTTCTGAGTATGAACAATTTTTTTCAGCGAATGGATGATGTGTGGGTGTATGTGTTGTAGTGGGGGCAATGTGTGTGTGTATGCTGTGTGTGTACAAAATATTACCGCCCTTAACAAATTGGCAATCTGAAAAACCCAGCTTATAATGCTTAAAACACGATTAAATAACCTTTACAGCTTCCCCCTTGTAATAAAGTGGCTAGCGGCTTTAGCGCTCGCGATCAGGGTTGTCTATTCCCTTGGGAGTCTGTAAGTGTTGACTGCAACAAAGTGCTAGCTATTTGGCTTTGTGGGACTTTATTTCACAAATTAATGTCGAGTGGAACGAGATTCTGAGAGATACACTTTCATGGGTAATCCTCTTAATCACCAATGTGAGATAAATCAATGTTTAATTCTTTTGGGATCTTTCCAAAAATTGAATAAAATGAAGGCCTGTGTAAGTTTAATCAGAATTAAATTTACAGTACAGTTACTGTGTGGATGTTTTTGGAAGTTGAGCAGAAGAGAAACTACTTAGGTTAGGTAACGTTAAACTTACTAAACACTTGTTGTGGTGGTTGATTCCGCAGAACTGGAAAGTATTAGAGACATTTTCCGTGGTAGCCTGCTTCATTTTGTGGTCATCGACCGGTTTCGGGCGTTCGCCCATGTTCAGGATGCGTTCTTCAGACAGTGTGCCAACACAGACT